>CM041632.1:3823176-3903446 GCA_023333625.1 Bothriochloa decipiens
TCTATCTATCTATCTATCTATCTATCTATCTATCTATCTATCTATCTCATGAACGATGGTGGCCCTATCTATCTATCTATCTATCTATCTATCTCATGAACGATGGTGGCCTCCGCCCTGGCGCTGGGGACCCCTCCTCGCATCAGCCCCACTACTCCCCCTGCCACATCCCACGTGTAGCAATGGCGAATGCGGCGCGCGACGACATCTGATCCACTAGACCGTCAGGTAGGCCTCCTCCTTCTCTTCCAAATCCGGTGAGCTAGGATTCTGATAAGCTATCCCCAGTCTTCTCCAACTTCGGTAGATTATAGAATGTTCGGCCAGCTAGGGGGAGCAAGGTAGGTAAGATAGGCAATGAGGAAGGTCGACGAGCAACTTAGGGAGCCCTAGCGGCGACAGGGGCGGTCCGTCCAGGCCGAGGTGTGGGAAGTTCGCCGGAGCTAGAGAAGATAACGGTGGGCGACCTCGCCAGAGCTAGAGAAGATGGCGCCCGCGGAGTGGTGGCCGGCGACGGAGTCGAAGGCGCCTAAGTCGGTGAAGAGGTTGCCGAGGCTTTTTTTCGACTCAAATTGGCTATGCTACAAGTGTGCATGCCGGAATCCTGCGCATGATGCTGTAGCAAAGTCCAAATAAAGTTGGTGCCGAACTTGACAATTCCCTTCCAAATCCTCTTGAACTACCGTGCTTTGGAGGCAGAAAGGCATATAGGCTCTAGGCTCAACTATTGTGCCTTCATTAAAATGGTAAACACTGTATGTCGTCATTTAACTAGGAATTCATTAGAACATAGGCGCCATCAACACAACACAAACAAGTTTTGGAAATAAGAAACACAAACAGAAGGCAGCACTGCCGTATCCATGCAAGCATGCGGATTCGTCATCTTGTCGTCCTTCAGGCCGCGGTCACGTCGTCCACGAGGCGCTGGAACTCGGCCATGGCCGCGGGCGGCAGGCCGAGCAGGACGCGGACGCCGCCGCCGCCCTCCTCCCCGCACGATAGGAACAGCGCCACCTCCTTCTCGGGGAGCGCCGCGGGACCGCACGCCGCAGGCGGGCCCCAGCCGAAGTCGGCGGCGCGGAACGGCAGCCGCGACCACGCCGTGATGAGCAGCGTCGACGCCAGCGACGGCCGCGCGCGCGTGGCCTCGAAGTAGTCCACCGCGGACCGCATGTAGGCGTCGGTGACGGCCGCCGCGGCGCCGCGCACCAGCCGCACGGCGCGCGGCAGGGACGACGCCAGCTCTCCCGCGGGGCACGCGGCGCTGGTCAGCACGATGGCGTTGCCGAAGTACCCCGCGGGAAGCGGCGGCGAGAACCGCGGCCGTCCGTCCACCGCGAACAGCAGCTTGCTCCGGCGCGACGCGCGCATCCCCAGCGCCCGCGTGCGCGCGCTCCACACGAACCCGGCCAGCGCCTCGAACGTGGTGCACGCGCGGCCTTCCAGCTCCCCCACCGCCGCCTTGAGGCGCGCGATGGACTCCGGCGTGAACCGAAACGAGCGATGCAGGAGCGGGGTGTCCGAGTCCTGCTCGTCGTCCTCGTTGCCGTCGTCGTCGTCATTGTTGATCTGCGCGAACTCGTGGTGCGGGAAGTCGACCTGCGGTGGGCCGCGCGCGCGGAGGACGGCGCGGTCGAGCGCCGGCGGGAGCGACAGCGGGAGGCCGCGCGCCGTCTCGCCCCACGAGTTGACGAACTGCATGGCGCCGACGCCGTCGAACATACAGTGGTTGATAGCCAGCCCCAGCACGAAGCCGCCACACTTGAACTTGGTCACCTTGCATGATGTCCATGGATCATCGATCGCTATTAAATCCATCCATCGATCCAGGAGCGATGAGCAGGAAATGGTGACCTAACCGCGGATCGTATAGTACGTACCTGGGCTGCAAGCAGCGGCATCTCGAGTATGTTCTTGGCGCCGGGGACGCTGTACACGAGCCTGCCGAGCACGGTGGGGTCGGGATCGGTGACGTCGCCGATGTCCACCATGGCGCAGTCCGCGTCCGCCTCCACGAACACGGCGCCGTAGCCGGTGCAGTCCACGACCAGCTTCCCGTCGCCTGAGATGGTCAGCCGTCCGGCGAGCGGGTAGTAGTGGACGAGCACCTTCGCCAGCGACTCCCTCAGCACGTCGCAGACGTTGCTGCCGTCGCCGGCGCCGTCGTCTGGCGCCCTGAAGCAGTACACGGTCTGCACGATGACGGCGATGTTCTGATCAAGGTTAGAGAGGTAGTAGAGGCCGCTGGGCGTCTCCTCCGCCGGCGGCACCAGCGACGGCTCCCCCTGCTGCTCGATGCGCAGCTCGAACACACCCTGCATGCATGCATCAATACAGGAAAAGCTCCACCGTGTCAGAAACGGCGAGCGGGCAAACTGGATGAAGGAGCATTACCATTCTCGGAGTCAGATCAGCGGCGGAGCAGCAACGGATTGGATCTGGACGACGTAGACCGTGCAGGAACTCGGAGGGGAGCGGATCGAGGGAGAAGGCGTATAAGAAGAGAGGTTTCTTGTGCGTGTGCACGAGCAGAAAAAGGTGGTTGGGACATTTCGATTGAGTGGGCAGAAACATGCAATGCACGGTAGTTCTCCAAGCAGGTGAGAATCTGGACGGACTGTCCAAGTGTCCAATGCGGCGTCGTACCGTATTCCAGATGATCTTGGCCAAAACGGTTTCAGGACACCGACTAATATGGCCGCATGATATGTTCATATATTATGCAGAAATATGAAGCTTGTTAGTGGAAATGGCAAGCAGGCGCAACAATAGTGTCAGACCAAATAGCCATGACAGATTGACAGTAGACCAACTAATATGGTATTCTAGATTTCAGAGCTTCGGATTTGGAAAACCGTAAAACCAAGAGGCGAGAGAAACCCTAAAGAAAAGAATAATAACAGATGCTTGCACCAGTGACGGCAGCTGAGATCATTTCCATCAGAAGCATTTCTACGGACTTATCCACTAGCAGCTTATCTTCTCATGCAGATGGTATACGTGCTTTCTCTAAAAAAAAATAAAATACACCAAACAGCACCAGATAGCGAACAGAAGCGTCTGAATTCATGATCACACAGAAAAGAACCCAACAAAAATGCTCACATACCAGAGAAGCACGGCACTACAAGGCGATGGCAAGGTATAAGAAAATGTAAGGAGCATGGACGATTTAGAACTAAGATACAGAGTTTTACATGATAAATGAACAAACAATCCAAGAATTATTCAGCATATTACAGTCAGGCTAGCTTCCTAAAGCAACCAAACTATTAATCGCAAAGCTATTGTACATGACCAGCGACTAGACTACATTCACTACCAAGTCAAGCACAACTAGGTGTGTATGGCTGTGAAATGGTTAACAATCTTGTAACCAGTACCCAGGTCACCGGCTTGTTCTTCGGTGCCCCAATTGTACAGAGCCAAACCTCCAGACAGGAGAGACTGGCATGAAAATAGTCCATCCAAGTTCAATCCAAACCACAGATTAACAAGAGACTGATCTGACAATGGCATATCCAATCCACAGAATCACTTCTCTTCACCTCCATCAGGATCACTCTTTGATTTCTCCACCTTACCATTGTCTTCTGCTTCATCTTCTGAGTCTTCCTCACCTTCATCATCAGACATACTATTTATTACCTCTTCTATTATGCGCTTCACTTCGGCTTTTCTATCCATGAGGTCCATTCCAAAATGGGTCCCTGGGTTTAAAAGAATCAAACATTTCAGTACACCCATCTATTAGGAAACTAAGGTTAGAGTCGGTATATCAACAATTTATTCATATATCTACTCCAATGAAATTTAAGCAACATAAAAAGTACCTAATTGTCTCAGAATATCAGCCAAAGTTGCCTACATAAAAAATAACCAGTCAGAATACAAAGCACGTAAAACTATGGACCATGTTCAAAACATAACCAATTACTTACTGTGTTGAAATCAACTTCCTTCAAAATGGTGCTAACAACAGCATGAAGCTGTTCAGTGGTTGGGGCAGCGCCAGCAGCTGCACCACCCTTGGCTTTTCCTGCAGACCAAAGACAGAAAATAGCTTATTAGGGCAATGGCGGTCAAGCAGAGCAAACAAACTCATGTATACCATAACAGGCCACAAGCCTTTTAACTGAACTGGTTTTTGGATAAAAGAAAAAAAAATTGCAGCCTTAAATTAACCAGTGCAATTAATTTCAAAGCTGCATTAGGATGGCAATAAACAGAAGAATCAGATTGGTACGTTATGGACCAGAATAACAGTAAATAGACACTGCATTTGGTAAGCATTACCGAACTTATACCTTTATTCTTATTGGATGACCTGGCAGCTTTATTGTTTTGGGCTTCTTTTCCATCATCCTTTTTGGATTTAGAAACCTGCTTGTTTGACTTATTTGAATCTGGTGGCACATCACTTTCCTTTGAACTTTTTGCTCTCTTGCCAACCTTTTTTATCTCTACCTCAGGCTCATTTTTAATGTTTTTAGAAGGCTTTGATGCAACTTTTGCAGATTTTGTAGAACCCTTTTTCGCTGGTGCATCATTTTCCTTTGCATCAGAACCTGTTTCTTTCTTGACATGTTTAGCATCTGTAGATTTTTTCTTTGCTGGAGGCTCATCAGGTTCATCATCACTCACAGCATGATCATTTGCCTCAGAGTCCCCATCAGCTTCCTCTCCTGATGATGCATCCTCAGAACCAGCAGGATCAGCATCACCCTCATCATCATTCTCTTTACCATCTGCTTGTTTCTGTACTCTTTTCCTTTTCTGTTCAATAAGACAAGCAGACACCAGGATTCCATTAATATCAGTAAAAAAGGAATGCTGTGACAAAAGTAATTTATTTAACCGCTATAGATATTGCCCATGTATGTTAATTTATTGTCTAGACAGCAAGAAATAACTAGAGTACTAAAAAATGGAGAGCTTGAAGACCATACATTCACCTAG
This sequence comes from Bothriochloa decipiens, assembly GCA_023333625.1. Lineage (NCBI taxonomy): Eukaryota > Viridiplantae > Streptophyta > Magnoliopsida > Poales > Poaceae > Bothriochloa > Bothriochloa decipiens. The sequence continues at coordinate 3,828,139 of CM041632.1, forward strand.
CTGCTCTGTCAGAACCCATGGATGTTGACGAAAACAAGAGAGGAGACAGGGTTAGGTCAGGAAAACAGTTCAAAGGGAGGGGGGCAGTGCAGCTGCGTGAGAACAATTGGCTGCTGCGAATTGGTGGCAGTAGTAGGGGCGCAGGACATCAGTGGATGCTATGGTGTCTATTTAGATGGGCTAGTCAACTTCCTGTATTTGCTCCTAGACCTGAGTGGGCTGTTAAGACATTCCACTTTCTTATCTATTCTTGCAAAATTATGCGACTACATCTGTTGATATGGAATTCAATCTAAGTTTGGTTCTTAGTAACAGGTGGCTTAAAGTCTAGGAATGAAAACAGACAAAAAAATCATGTTCCAACCCATCCCGTTTTCTACTTTTGTCCCGAGTTGCAAATTTGTGGGATCCCATTTCCATATTTACGGAAATGGAAGAGGGATTTTTCCATCCATTTCCACAGGACCCTGTTTTCATCCGGACAGGTAAACTCTGCTTTTCATCCTGTTTTCAATCTATGTAAGATGGCTAAAAATTGATATATTCATAAATCTACCAATCACCAATTATGCATGTTAACATATTTACACATGGCATGCTAATGAATATTGGACTGATAACTTCGTACGTGCAAATCATTTTGTGACTTTGTTCATGTATACTCAAGAATGTTTGATCATGTTATTCCAACTTAATTTTCTGGCTTTCCATCTGTGTTTGTCTGTTTCCGTATTTCCCACCCCCCATCTGTTTTCAATTTTGTTTTTTTACACCCAATCCCATTTCCACTAAAATACAGAAACGGAAATGAGGGAGGAATTTTTCCACCAGTTTCCATCCGTTTTCATCCATACTTAGAGCCTGCCAAGCACTTAGTGCCTTTTAGAACACTGAAAGACGCTAAAAATCAATGGTAACACACAAATATATTAGATATTTAGACTAGTACTGCCTCCGTTCCAAATTATAAGGCGTCACTTTTTTTGGTACATGCATATTTATGTCTAGATACATAGAAAAATGCATGTACCAAAAAGAGTCAAACGAATTATAATTTGGAACGGAGGGAGTACCTTTTTTTTGACAGAAAATTTAGACTAGTATTTTAGAATCTATAGCCGATCCAAGCAGTTATATCTGCTTACTGAAATAGCCATTTGAACAGCTATATGTGACACATACAAACAACCAATTCAATCAGATAGATGGCATTTTGAAATCTATTTATTGATACCTAAAAATAGACAACTCAGTCATTTAATGTTTACATAGCATTTTGAAATAGCTATTTCTTGAATTCCTTATGTAAAAAAAAACTTTTCAAATGGCTATTTCTTGATACCTAAATAGGCAACTCTGTCAGATATATCTGTTTAATCAAACATCTATTTCTTAATATATTAAAGCCAATTCAATGCACTATGACTTTTTAAACAGTCATTTGAAAGAGGTACTTCTTAATACCTAAATACACTCAGTATACCTAGTCTACATTTTGTTACAAATGCATCAATAACTTCCTTTGGTTCATTTTTGCAGGGAAATCAAATAAGCAATATTAAAGCAAAGTTGGACTAGGGAGACAGATTGTGTGGTTATTAAGAATCAAAGCGTCTGGCTTGAAGGCACAGAAGAATATGCTAAAGATAAATGATTGTTTTGGATTTGACAGGGCACTAAAAAAGAACTGCACCCAACACCAGATATTATTACCTTCTCTCCAGAAGCACCTTCAGAAGTTGCCCTAGATTTCCTTCCACGTTTCTTCCCCTTCTGCAATGGCAGAGAACAGGGCAGACAATTCAGTTCATGGTGCCAAGCTCAGAGCTAATAAGTGGAGTACTGCTAAGCACAGAGCAATGCTATTAAGGTCATAACCAGCCAATCATATTGCTCTAAATAGCCCCAGGCCAAGAAAAAAAAAACACATAGGCGTATGACCAGAGAGTATTTTATGCATAGCAATTCCAAAAGTTGTACCTTTTTATCAGTGAGAACAAAATCCCTGGTAACACAAGGAGACTCCAAAAACTCCAAGAGCTTTGCAGAAACTTCTTCCTGAATTTCAACAAAACACAGACCTTTAATAAAGATCCCACTGCACATGAATAAACAAAGCTCAGCTCAGCCAACTAACCTTCTTTGTAGTTACTTTTACATTAATGTCCAGTACTTCACAAAAATCTAGCAACTTTTCCTTGTTAAATTTCTCAAGCTTTTCCTTTATTCTGTTCCTCTGCTTTTCCTGATGAACATAACACAGGCAGGGAAAATATGACCAACAACACAAAAATCCTACATAATCAAAGCATAGTTGCACAAAAAAGGTCAGGCCATTCAAAAAGTATAACAAAGCTGACAATAGTGACATGATTGGATTAGTACAGTGTATATACATGAGGTAACTACAAGTGAAACTATAAGAAAACTTGCCACTGCTTAAAGCATTCTATGCTGTATCATTATAGGCATTAGGCTAGTACAGTATTGCAGCAAGCAGTGGCTATTAATTAACACACGGCGGGGCTAAGCACATAACATGGGGAAAAAAAACTTTTTTACATAATATGGTTGTCAGGGAAACACTTACTTGATTGTCTGTCCAAACAAACCCAGAAAATTGAGATATGTTTCTCTTCAAGAAATGGTTCTGACAGACAAACAACACAATTTAACAAAGTTGATGAAATAAACCATGCTGGAGCTAAAAAAACTTGTGGAAGCCTTACATTTGATTTTCTCCCATACAATAGAGTATGAAGGCTTTGGAGATTCTCATCAGCCTTTCTCTTTGATAGTTTGAATGAAACTGGTATTGCACGGACAAGAATACAGATTAAGAATCCAACAAATAATAAAGCACCAATGAAAAGGTAAGATCTGTTGATAAAAATGTTTCCTTTTATTCAATGCAATTTTCTCTTTTCACCTTTTTTGCCCAGAATATCAACATTATTTTTCAACAAACATAAGTCAGTGATCATGATACCGAGATAATTATATGACCATGTCAAATAGAGCAGTCAAAGTTGTGCAAAAATCTATCCAAAATGAAAGAGTTTTAAACAGTTTTTTATAAGAAACAACATAAGTGTAAACACAGTTTGATACCCACATAATTTGTACTCACAAGCTACTAGCGACGTTAAACATTATCTTTATGGAATAGCTAGTACCAGTCTAATATTTATTTTTTGTCATATTTAAGCTTTAATAAGGGTTTCTCCAGTGTCCAGTGCACGGTCCAACATGGAGCTGCTGAATTGATTCATCCTCACTGGACAAAGCAATTCTTTGGAAGACAGAATGAATTGACTCATCTTCAAGAGTCAAATTGTGCCAATTGAAGTAAGAGAAGCAGAACCACTAGCTTATGCTTGCTAGGAAAACAGGTCAGGAAAAGCAAGTAGGAACTGTTTTTTCTTTTAATTTGGCAATGGGAAGTAACAAGCGTCAGCAATATTTTGTTTTTACGCATGGGTCCCACACAGCTAAGTTCAGTACAAGGTCTGACTCACTTGGAAGCCCACGTGACTGACTCTCATGCATTGACTCGCTGCAGCTGATGCCCTAAGGAACTTATCAATGCAATATTTATTTGGTCATATTTAAGCTTTAGTAAGGGTTTCTCCAGTGTCCAGCGCATGGTCCAACATGGATCTGATGAACTGATTCATCCTCACTGAAGGAAGCGATTCTTTGGAAGAGACAGAATGAATTGACTCATCTTCAAGAGTCAAATTGTGCCAATTAAAGTACGAGAAGCAGAGCCGCTAGCTTCTGCTTGTTAGCAAAACAGATCAGAAAAAGCAAGTAGGACTCTTTTAAATTTTGGCAATGGGAAGTAACGGCTGATTTTTTTTGCACATGGGTCCCACATAGCTAAGTTCAGTACAAGGATCAACTCGCTTGAAAGCTCACGTGGCTGACTCCCATGCATTGACTCACTGCAGCTGATGCCCGCAAGGAACTTGTGATGCTGGACAGAGCAGCACATTGTCCATTAGAGCCTATGGAAATAAGCTTGTGAGATGCATTGCAAGTTATTGATTCTTTTGCATCGTATGAACACACACGTCGGCTAAATTCATGAAGCCACACGATGATAAGTTCAAACAAAGATCCAATCACTCATAAATTCATAATAAAAAAAATATAAAGCCTTAAAAGCTATTGATGAAATTGGATATGTCGCTGTTTAGCAGGTGAATATTTTGGACAAGAATATTGCAGTTTTCCCTCTACCAGAACCAGTTTTATTCTAGAAAACTCTACAGCGTCAAAGATCACAACATATACCCATCAAAAACAGGACAAACGGGTCACTATTTCGACCCCTGAGCGGAACTGACAGAGCATTAACTTGGCAAGACATCGCGTTACATGGCTACGTAGATCTTGTAGAGGCGGTTAACACTCAACGAAATGCCACTAGCAAGCAGATAAAGCATTCCAGTGGGACGAAAACAAGGGAGAATATTTCAAGAGGCCGAGGTTGCTTACCATTGGGTATGTCCTTGAGCTTCGTTCCAGAGCCCTGCAGCACAAAAGCCGAGAAAAAAAGATGAAGAGACATACAAATCAGAAATATGATAGTACTAGCATGGAAAAGGGCATGTTCCAATCCAAGAGGCAAAACATCCTTAAAGTAGCTATATTTAGCATGCTACTAGGCAGCACGACAGCAACCCGGACGGGCGCCGGGTGAAAACAACAGATCAGGGTCGGGCGCGACACGCCAGAGCAAGAGAGAAAGAGAGGAAGAGGGGAGTCGCTGCGGCTCACCTGGACAATAGCGGGGGACTTCTTGGCGGGCGTGGCGCGCGGCGCGAGCTCCGCGTACCTCTCGACGGTCTTCCGCTCCCTGGACGGGCGCTCGACCGTCTTCTTGGACGGCGGCGTCTTCTTCTCGGCCGCGGCCGCCGCCTCGCCCTTCTTCCTCCGGCCGCCCCGCTTCTTCTGCGGCGTGGCCTCCGGCTCCTTTTCGTTCTCCTTCTCCTCCCCCGCGGCCGCGGGGGGCGCGGGGTCGGCGTCCATGGGGTCGTCGGCGGGCGGATCCGCGGCGGGTGGGGTCGCGGGCTTGGCGCTGGCGTCGGCGTCGGAGGCCATGGGCGGGAACGGGACGGGAAGGAGGATTGGATTGGGATTAGCCGGCTAGGGTTTTAGGCAGGGAAGGCCCGCGGGCGCCGTGGTGGGGTGGGGGAGGAGGAAAAGGGGGGAAATTTTCGGGAGGCGCAGCGGGGCGGACGGGGCTGGGGGCAGCCGGGCAGGAGAGCCGAGAGCGAGCTAGCGGGCTGCGTGGGTGTTGCGTCTCCGGACCGCGCCGGTGTCTGATAAATAAATAAATAAATAAATGGCTGGGTGACGTGTGACGCGATGGGATCGGGATGGGATGGATCTCGCGGGGCGGAATGGATCGGAAATCGGATCCCGCCTTTGGGCGCGCGCGCCGGAACCGCCGCCTGCTTTTCGCACGCGGGAGGTTTCCAGTTTTACCATTTTGCCCTTTTCCCTGTCATACTGTATTTGGTTCTGGATTTTGGCGGCTCGTGGTGACAGGAAACTGCTGCTGCTGCCGCCTGCCCTGCTTCCAAATCCTCGACGAACTCGCAGTTTCTTCTGTCTTGCGAACACACGTGTGCTTTAGACTGCTGTATGCATTCGTCGTGCTCGAACACAGCCCTTGGGCTCGGATTCGCTATGGTGAAGTTTGCCGGTACAGAGTTCTTTCTCGATAAAAGACACGCTACATTTTGACACTGGTTGGAGAGAGAACCCCGACAGCGTCTCGATAGTTTTATTTTTTGCGAAAGAAAACTAGGGGCCCAAAATCGATCAGGCCTCGAGGGCCGAATGGTAATTATCCATTGGCGGGACCACAGAGAAGGGAGTGCTGCTGATCCTTTGCACCTTGGGCGGCAAGGGAAAATGGCAAATCCATCCGGCGGCGGCCGGGGCGCGCCATGGCGGCGGTTCAAAATTTTGTGGACGGGATTTGCAGGTCCGTCACCGACACAAGCCAAAATTTTGGCAACGCGCGCCGCTTCAGGATCCCGCCCGACTCGACCCGTCGATGGGCCTCCCGTTTCATTTGGTCCGTTGATGCTATGTGGATGGGCCCTTTGTTTAGGCCGTTCCTCCCAAATCCCAATGGGCTTTCAAATGGCGGCGTCCATTGCTTGCTCTATCTATGGATGGGACTGGACTGCGGCGGCTCACTCACGCGACCAGTGTGAGTGTGTCTCAAGGCTCGCTCCGGTCACGGTCAGTGTTTGTGTTTCAGGACCTGCTGGCATGTAATGCAATGGTGAGACTACGAAAACCTATTCCAACCTGACATGTACTAAGTAAGGACGAACCAGTGATATTTTCTTATTGTATACAGAAAGAAGAGTTTTGATTGATAGCTATGATAAACATGGGAAGAATTAGATATTTGGCCCAAAAAAACTACTCTTAGTTATTATGCCTTTTTTTAAAATCAGCTCCGTGACCTCAAAACAAAATTTCCTTAGATATATGGTCTTTTATCAGTTTTACCCATATAACGGTGTTAAGTCAGGAACTTGGAAAAAAAAACAGAGTTTTGTTTATTGTAACTAGCTCATGGATAGTAACTTGTAAGGCATCAAATCCATCCTTTTCAACCAAAGGCATGGCGGAATTTCAATCAGACGTCGAGCTTTTGAAATTAACGTTTAGTGTTTAGAGTTTAGGATCAGCGATCACTTTATTATATTATATGGTATGGATATGGTATAGAAGGAGTATAGGTAACAACCGCAACATATACATATACATATACACACACAGAATGCAACAACGGTAGCAGCTAAAGTTAGGCGAGTGATTTTGGCGTGATTTTGTTCATGCAGCGGCAGTGGCAGCCACAGTTTGTGGCGTGACTCGCATAGGCAGGAACCAACCAGCAGCCTTCCGCTCCGTGGCAGCTGGCAGCCGCATGTGCGGCAAGGCAAACCGTGGCCGGAATCCAAAACCACATAACTTGTGGCGCCGCCACACTCCTAGTGGCTGCATGCGGCAGCAACCAAACAGCCTCACCAACAATAATAAAAGCTCTGCCTCTCCCGCTTGCAGTTGAAATCATGGTGGGTAGCAGCCAATGCGACCATGGCGGCCAGTCCAAGGGCTCATCCCCACCTGCGAGTACTTGTCTTCCTCCACGCTCACCTCTGCCTTGCATCTGCGCTCTCTTTCAGCTACAACTTCTCCATCCCGGGCACCAGCGCAGAGCTCAGGTTCATCAAGGACTCCTCTCCCTATAGCGACAGGGTCGATCTCACAATCAGGAACAAGAGGAACAGCACCGGCCGTGCGTTCCACCCGCAGCCGGTTCGCCTGTGGGACCGCCGCACCGGCAAGACAGCCAGCTTCAACACGAGCTTCTTGTTCGCCATCAGGAGCAACCCCGACACCACCCCAGGGGATGGAATGGCATTCTTCATGAGGCCTTTCCCGGCGACCCTGCCGCCGAACTCCGTTGGTTCGTTCCTCGGCCTCTTCAACAACCCACGGCTGACCACCGACTCCTCGCCGCCGACCGTAGCAGTGGAGTTCGAAACGTTCCGGAACACGGACTGGGACCCTCAGGACGTCGCCGCGGACCACATGGGCATCGACATCAACAGCATCCGCTCCAGCGTTTATACCATGGGTCTGAGAAAAGGGGACCTCAACGGCACCATGTCGGCAAACGTCAACTACAATGGAAGCTCCAAGGTGATGGTGGTTACCCTACAGCTCGCTAGCGGTACGAATCACAGCATCCAATCAACAGTCAACTTCAGGGACGCCGGATTACCACAGCACGTGGCCGTCGGCTTTTCTGCGGCCACCGGGGCTGCCGTCGAGTCCCACCAGGTCCTCTCATGGTCCTTCAGCTCAACAGGTAGTAGAATTACATTACTCCTATACTGTATATATCCTAGTATTATATGTTGTTACTGTATAATATTTCGAGCTGCATGCGTACGTGTGTACTGTCGGTCATGACCTTTACTTTGTTTTTACTACTATTATATCATATTATATTATATATTAAAATCTCACCTTCTATTTAATCACGCTAATTAGCTATTCTTGTTCTTACAGATCCAACTAGTAAGTAATAAGATCCCACTATGGGCAATCATATTGCTGTCTGCTGCAGGAAGTGCATTAGCCTGTTTATTGGCTGCTGTGCTTTGCGTGATCATGCGTAGAGAGCAGCGTCGGCGTCCGATATATCAGATAGATTTGCCAGGTAAGTATCGATTTTGATGTGTATATAGATACACTCCGATACCTCTTTTTTAAATTGTAAAATCATTTGAATTTTGTGCTAAATTAAACTTGTCTAGTAATTCTAGTTTCTTGTTTCCAAAAAAAAAAAACACCAGTGGCAGGAGAATTCTCGTACAACGAGCTGTCTGAAGCGACCAGCAACTTCTCCCAGGACAGATGGCTCGGTGAAGGAGCCTTCGGTGAAGTGTACAGAGGGGAGCTGCAGGCTCCAAACAAACGGCAGGTGGCGTTGGCCGTGAAGAGGCTGACAAGGCTGCTGGAGCAGACAAGGCGGGACTACGTCACCGAGATCATGACCTTGGGCCAGCTCAGCCACAAGAACCTCGTGAATCTTGTCAGCTGGTGCAATGGCGGTGGCGGCGACGACACGCCGCTCCTCCTCGTCTGCAAGCTGGTAACAAACGGAAACCTCCACGAGCACCTCCACGGGTCATCACAGAGTCTTCTAGGGCGCGTTTAGGAGGGTGGCCCAACCCGGCCTTGCGCTCGTGGGCTGCACCAGCTCGTGTTTGCGGCCTTGGCCCGAGTTGGAGCCCGGCTCGCCGCGTGCAAAAATGATGCCGCAGCCCAGCTCCAAGGAAACGCCGCTAGGGTTCGTTTCTGGCGAGCTTGGCAGCGCACAGCGCACTGGGGCGATTTCGGGGGTGGCGGCAGGTGGCTTGCGCGGGAAGGGGAAACCTCCGCGCGTGCGCTTCCCCCGCGCGGGAAGGCGAAACGGGTGGCCAATCTTGCCGCCTATAAATGGCGGCCGCTCCCCCAGCCTCTTCTTCTTCCTCCTCTCGACCTGGTAAGTTCCACCTCCCTCCTGAGAGACCGGCGGTGAGCTCGTGTGCGAGGCGGCAGCGGCGACCATCGACGTTCTTTGTCTCCATTCTGCGCCTTGGGGGTTCTTCGTCGCTTTGCTGCTCGGGTTCCTGCTGGGACTCGGCGGCGTTGGTGCTTCCACCTCTACTCCATCCCCGTCTTCTTCGACTCAAGCTCGATCTGCTTCCTCTACTTCCAGATCTGCTTCTTCTGCGCCTATAGCACCCCGAGCCCAAGGTGAAATGGACAACCTTTCTTCCCCTCCCCCCTATATCTTCTCTTAGGGTTCGGTAGCTGATGATGTCGGTCATTTTTTGGTTCCTCATGCTGCTGATGCTTTGACTCCCTTATGCTTTGGTACCTGGTACTGTTGTTGCTTTGGATCTGTTAAGATTTGGTACCTGATGTTGTTTATACACATTGTTATTTTTGCATGAGATGTGGTCGATGATGTAGTCCTTTTTTGGCACGGGGGGGCATCATTACTTGATGTAGCCGTGCCATGTTATTGTTCATTCATTTCATGAACATGTTGATGCCTAGCAGGGTCTGATGCGCTGAATACTTGTTTCATATTTGCATGGTTGTAGATGGATCCCTCATTGAGCCGTGACACGATGTGCAGACAAGCAGCTTCTTTGACTGTTGTGATGGTTTCTTTTGTTTCCAGTAGGCTTAAAAGAAAAACCCCTGAGCCAGATACACCCCACCTTGACCCAGCTGCACTTTCACTTCTTGGGGATGCAAATGAGCAACATAGAATGAGAACACTTGACATGATTTACCACTCCATTGATACTGAGTGCATTTCCATGATTAGGATGAAGAGAGTTCCCTTTTTTGAGTTAGTTAAAACATTCAGAGAGAGGAGTCTGGTCAGTGATAGGGAGGGGGTTTCAGTAGAGGAGCAGGTAGCCATGTTTTTGCATGTTGTGGGGCACAACCAAAGGTTTAGAGTAGTTCACCATTCTTTTAAGAGGTCCATCCAAACTGTGCACACACACTTCCACCAGGTTTTGTATACAGTGGGTGAGCTTAGGAATGAAATGATCAAGCCACCTAGCACCACAACTCATCCTAATATCCAGAGCAGTCCTAGATGGTATCCTTATTTCAAGATAAATGTCTTGCTTGGGTATACAATTTGAATTTCACATGGTCAAGTCACTTACACATATATTTTAGGAGTGAGGTGCAAGCGGTAGAGCTTTACCGTCTATGACCAAGAGGTCCCGAGTTCAAGCCCCAGCCTCTGCACATTTATACAGGGATGGCTGCTGCTGGCTATTTTTCCTTTCCCAGACCCCGCAGTGCGGGAGCCTATGGCACTGGGTACGCCCTTTTTTATTGGTTTCATAGATGACACACATTTCTTGGCAAGGGTGCCTAGGTGCAACCAACAAGTATTCAGGGGTAGGAAAAAGGACCCCAAATAAAATGTAATGGTTGCTATCAATTATGACCTACTATTCACTTATGTTCTTGCTGGCTGGGAGGGTTCTGCCCATGATGCAACTGTCCTGGCAGATGCCATTGCTAGGGAGGATGGGTTCACTATTCCACAAGGTAATTGCACACAATACAGAATCAAATATGGTTTTCCTAACACATTGCCACACACTCTCACAGTAGATATTGTAGGTAAATATTGCTTGGTAGATGCTGGGTATGCATGCAAGCCTGGTTTCCTACCACCTTACAGAGGAGTGAGGTACCACTTATCTGAGTATGGGCCTAGGAACAGACCCACCAATGCCAGGGAGCTGTACAACCTAATGCACTCATCACTTAGAGTAACTGTTGAGAGGGCCATAGGTGCACTGAAGGGCAGGTTTAGGATTTTGGACAACAAGCCCTTCCACAAGTACAGAACACAAGTGAAGCTTGTAGTTGTCTATGCCATTTTGACAACTGGATCCTAGGCTTTGGCATTGATGAAGTAGTGCCTGCTGAGGATGGTTTTACTGGCAACCTTCCTGAACCACTTGTCCTGCCTCCTGCACATCTTGACCAAGACAACATTGACATGGCTGCAATGAGGGATGCCATCTATGAGGCTATGTGGGTTGGAAGGGGAAACAATAGGATTTGATGTGCCATGTACTTTGTTGTTGTATTCAGTTATTCTACCCTGCTATGGAACTCATGTTGGTGTGATGATGATGTAATAATTTGTTGGACAAATGTTGAGACCACTATTTGATTGTGATAGTTTTTCATTCTATCATTGGTTAATTCTGTCATTTGTTAATTCTGTCATTTGTTCATTCTATCATTGGTTAATTCTGTCATTGGTTCATTCATAGCAGTCCTAGGATGGCTGGTCAGGGTGGTTTTGTGGCACCTGCTGATGTGCTTGATGAGCTCATCAATGGTGGGAGTGCTGCTCCTGTTGTAGATGGTGCTGGTGCTAGTGCTGCTGCTCATGGGGCACCTGCTGGTGCTGCTGGTGTTGCTGCAATAGAACTTGATCCTGCTGGTGATGACCATGTACCTGCTCCTGCTGGTGCTGGTGGTGCTGTTAGGGCCATGAGGTGGTCCAACAACAGCTCTGGTTTCATTCTTAGGAGGATAGCTGCTCTTGTTAGTGATGGCAGCAGACCTGACAAGGTTTTCAAGAAGAAGGATGTGAATCATGTGGCCAAAGCCCTTAAGGACTGGTGTGGGAAGGTTGTGACCTCTACTCAAGTGTACAACCACTTGAGGAAATGGAGGCAGAAGTGGGCAAAAGTTTCCAAACTCAAGGGCCTTAGTGGTGCTCTATGGGATGACACCTGTAATGCTATCATGCTTGACCATGACCACTACCTTGGCCACTGCAAGGTAGCCATTTGCCTCTATTGATGTTGTTAGGGTAGCATTTGTTTATACCTGTCTAAACCTACATGTCAACCAAACTGCAGGACCATCCTAAAGACGCTGAATACCTAAACACCCCAATTAGGTTCTACACTAAGATGAAGGCCATATTTGGCAATGCTTTAGCCATTGGCAGGTTTGCACTTGGGTCTGGTGAAGCCTTAGGGAAGAACCAGGCTGACAATGTAGCTGCCAAGGTTGAGGGTCCTCCTCTGACCCCAGCTGCTACTGCAACTGAACTACTCCCCTCAGCAAATACTGCAGAGGGTAGCAAGGCCACTGCTGGTGGGAAGAGGAAGAGAGGAAATTTCTCTGAGGAGGAGATCCTGATGTTGACCAACATGTCAAATGTTGTCAACAATGTGGCTAATGCTCTTAGGGAGACTGGCCCTGCCCATGTTGACGCCAATCTTTACCTTACTGTGATGGAGATGGCTGGCTTCTCTGAGTCAGCCTTATTTGTGCCTACACCTTTCTTCTAGACAACAAGGCCCAAGGAAGGGGCTTTGTGAACATGACTGATGCCCATAGGACCATTTGGCTCCAGACCTTCTTAGCCAAGAACTACTTCATGTAGGTGATGCACTACATGATGGTCTGCATGGACAGGAGGGGGTTGACTGTTGAGATGTATAGTTCCTCCACCCCTCACCCACTCTCTCTTTTGACTACAGCTGGTACTTGTTTGCTGTGGAGCTTTTGTGCAGGATGGTTTGGTCTAGTGACACCTGGTTTTTGGTTTATTTTTCCTAGGAGGGTGGCTAACAATAGGCAACAGTATGTGAGAGGAACACCATTTGAGCCCTTCACTGTTGGGCTGAACAAGTTGTTGTAAAACCTTATTGCAGCCTTTGTTGGCTGCATCTATTTGGATGTTTAAGTTTGCTGCTTATTACTTATTTGTTGTTCATTACTTATAAGTTCTTTCTTTGATCATATCTGGTTTATATGTGTTGGTGTAAGGACTGGGAAATTGATGGCCAATGATGCAACATTGAAAATGAGGTGGATGCCATTTTGCTGTGTTCTTGATCTATTGTTTTGTTATGCTTTTCCATGCTTGTCATCAACAGTTTGGTCACATGCACTGCTTTGCAACAATATCCATGATGATTGATGGCAGTGAGTGCAACAATGTGAGCACAATTTTTGACTAGCAGGCTTGAAAGTTATCTTGTTTTTCAATTCTGCAAGTTATCTGGTTTGTTATCTAACTTCTGTTGTTTCATTCATGGCATCTACCGGTGATTAGAATCAATGAATAAATCCAACACAATGAAATAGCTGAGGCCAATATTTTGTTTTTCAAGCCATTGATGTCAGAATAGCTGTTACAATGTTGATGGTGTTGTTTATTGGTGTGGGATTTGGGATCACTGATTTGTGTCACAACAAACCGGAGATCTTCGATTCCACACTAATGCCCAGTATCATTCAAGGCTAACAGTCGACTGAGGCCATACCTTAATGGTTTTTACTGCCTCTAGTGAGGAGCACTTACATGATGTACATGTCATTTGTTTCATACAATGGCACCTTGCTATGTGGTGTTCGAAGGCAAGAAGCCTGGATTTATTTAACTTGGTATGATTGTGCAAAGGTAGTGCTAAAGGATAAAGGGGCCATATATCAAAAATATGGCAGCTATGATGAAGCTCTCAGGGCTTTCAGTGAAAGGGTATCAGCAGAACCACTGTTGTTACACACTGATGTCTCATCATTTGCAGCACCCTTGTTGTTACCCACTGATCCCCTAGCTGGTGGTAAGCATGCCTATTGGAAAAATATGATCATCTTGTTCTTACTTACGGTTGTAGTTGCTCTATGCTACCCGTTGTACATGTGCAAGAAGTGAAACTATCATTCATTAGGCCGATGATGACAATGTGGATGGACTAATTAGCTGGCTACATGTCATTTTTCTTTACAATTCTGTTCCTTTTAGTTATTCTTCTGCTCGGCCACTCTCATAACTTATGCTGTTGTACTTCTTTCATCTGGTTTTATTATTCCTTGTAGCCAGCACTGCAATGTGAACTTTGTGAAATTTTTCTGAGGCCTAGTGCTAATGTCACCACTGATTGTGTATGGTTTGCTAGTGATGTCCATGCTTATGTCCATGATCTTCTTGCTCAAGTCTCAAACATTCTCAATTGATCAAGCTTCAAATCTGTTTTGATCCCTGGGTCAGGCTGACCACAGCCAGTTGCCAAACACGTTCTTGGCTTGGTAGTTGGTGGCGGTTGGTCTCTCAGCCCGGCTGAAGGCTGGGTCGCAAACACGAGCTCGCTTGGGCCGAGCTCTGTTGATGCAGATGCACAAACACGTGCTCTTGCACCACTTGGGACAGGCCCGACCTAGCCTGGTCCAGTTGAGCTGGCCAGGCTGCGCTGAGCCAGGGTCGCAAACGCGCCCCTAACTTGGGCGGAGAGGTACAAGATCGTGCGCGGCATCGGCTCCGCCATAGAGTACCTCCACACCGGCAAACAGAACCCCATCCTGCACCGTGACGTCAAGCCCAGCAACGTGATGCTGGACGACAAGTTCGTGGCCATGCTCGGCAACTTCGGACTCGTGAGGCAGGTCGAATCCGGACAGAGCTCCCTTGGGGGCACCGTCATGATCGGGACAAAGGTGTATATGGATCCCGCATGCATTAGCACCGACACGGTGAGCACGGCATCTGACGTGTACAGCTTCGGGGTGCTGCTGCTGGAGATCACCACCGGCCTGGAGCCGACTGAAGTGCAGGGCCCAGGAGGCCTCCTCTCCAACACCCTCGTCAGCGCTGTCAAGGAATCTCATGGCAGGGGATCGGTGCTCGAGATGGCCGATAAGCGGCTGAACGGCAAATTCGACGACGGCGAGATGGAGCGCGTGTTGCTCGTCGCTCTCTTGTGAGTCCAACAGGACCGCCGTGACCGGCCGAAAATCAGAGTTGCCGTCAACATGCTCCCGCCGGCCGGATCTCAGCCATCGGACGGTTCCTCAAGTTCGTCCCGGCCCTGAACGAATTCACTTGCCGATAATAGAATGCCTTGCCGTGTGCGCTCCCTGATAGCTTTAGCATGTGGGAAAATTTTATATGGCCGCTTTTTTTTCATGAATACGCGCACGAGTGTGTTATTTTTTGTTACAAGAAGAGAGTTTATTAATTACAAGAAGTATCAATGCCACAACGCGTTGCTGCTATGCACGTGCTAGGCTTCAGAGTCCATTCGCCCCCGCTCTGATCCAGCGATCCGCCTAACATGTCGGCGACGGATGAAGTAGCGTTCCGAAAGCAGCGAGCATTACACTCTTTCCAAATCAGCCACGATACCAAGGCGAGGAGAGAGTCCATGCTGGAATGTCGTTCACCATTGAGGTCCGATCTCATTCTTATCCACCAAGATCTTGTTGTTTGCGTCGACTGCGGTAGCTGAAGGCCGAGCGCATGGAATGCCAAGAACCACACCTCCCAAGTGAAGGAGCAGTTGGCAATGATATGGTCAATGGATTCCTTGACCTGATCTCACAAGTAGCTATAGTCCCGGGCCTCGAGACCTTGCCACCTTGTATTTGTCGTCCAATGCCTTCCTTCATATTCTCTAAAAATATTATAGATGATTCAATTTCAATAAAAAGAACATGAAACCCATGATTTTTCCAAAAAAAAAATATAAGCTATGTATTTGTGCTCTATTTCAAGTTGTTTGGATTTTGCTAGTTGTTACTGTTCATAGTTGCCATCATCATTAAGGAGGACGGATATCTACACGTTTCAGGTCCTAGGGGTTCGGATTTGGTGATGATTTCTCGCCCATGATTTTCGGGTTCGGGGCCCCGAAATCTATCGAGTTCGGTTTCGGGTTTGGTTTTTCAATCGTGGATATCCAATGGATATCCAAAATAAATCATTTGCAATTAAAACTTATGTTTATAATATGCTAATAATAACTTGTTTACTTAAGCTATTAAATTTCTTTAAAGTTGACTCATAAAAATATTTATTATTTATTGACTCTTGTTTATACATGTGAATATGCGTATATATCCGCGGGTTTCGGGTATTCCTTTGGTTTTTGGGTAGCCGCGGGTTTAGTTTTGGTGATGAATTTCCACCTGAATCGGTGTTCGGGACAGATTCAGGTTTTGATTTTGGGTTTTGGTTTTAGGTGCACGGAGACTCCACCCGATCCAAACCCGACCTATTATCATCCTTAGTCATCATTTATTTCTACTATTGCAACAATACAAAGTAAATATTTAACCTTAGCTGGTCATGTTGTTGGATGTTGCAATGCATACAAACCGGGGCTCACTTTATCTCCCTAGAAATTGAAAAATATTGATGCTCCTCGCTAACGACAAATGTATGCCTATTTTATTCCCACTAGAGGAAGAAACCCAACTTGTATCTTAGAGATAGAGATACGGCAGACTGCCTGTGTCAGAGAAGAACCAAGCGCAAGAAGGGCAGCATCATACTGCAGAAGTGGACCTGGGAGCATACAACCTCGATTGGCTTCCTGAACTAGTAGCTTCGCTTACTTATGTTAATTAATCCCCCTAGTCAAAGGGGTTAGGGCCGAGAGCCCAACGTATATATCGTAGTGCCATGTGTGGCAGTCAAGGGCCATTCGGGCCCGATGTTTTAGTTGTTTTAGTTGTTTTTGTCTTCCTCACGACTTGCGTGCAGTGCAGTAAAAACATGATCTGGAATCTTGGTAGCGTTTCGATAAATCAATCTGAGTTTTATTACTAATCATAATCATAGATTAGTTATCTCTACTATAATAGAAAATTTCTACCTCCACCTCCTCTCTTCAAATCAATGGCTCATATAATATCAATCTTAGATCCAATGGCCGATGTGTTGCCCAGGCTTCTCACCCTCTTACACCCTGCATGCGCTCCCAGCTCTCTCCGCCAACAGAGATTGAATCCCCACCTCCGTCTCGATTTCTTAAAGAAAAAGAACTCAACCTGGATCGAAAAGGCCAGACGACCACGGCGGCTCCACTCCACCCTATGGAATGCCCGCGCCTAGGGTTTGTTTGGGCCCACAGGCGGTGCCTTCATGGCCGTCCACCCTGGCCGCGCTCCACCGGCACCCGCAACCTCGTCGGCCGCCCCGAGGTGACACACCGACTCCTCTCCCCCACCAACCCATGCGCAACCGCACAACTGCTCCTCTCCGGTTCTCCCCATGGACGGCGGGCGCTGCCGTCGTTGCCGAGGACACCAGCAAGCATGTTGTTGACGTCCTCCTCAGCACCTCTGCCCACGGCTCCGTCGACGTCACCAACCGCTACGCCGATAAACCTACCAGACCCCGTCTCCCATTTCTCTGCCCATTGCTACAATTTGCGTCACTCAGGGTGCACGGATTGATCTACTCTCCTCGGTGCGCCATTCCGTGGATCCATTGCCAGCAAATTTAGATGCTCTAGCAGCAGTAGCAGGCTAGGTATTGGGTGCGTGCAACATGTTTGATTAATTGTCTCTTTACATTTTTCGTTTAGCGTGGAGGTCATCTGCTTGCCTGTGGATTGCCTAAGATGGGAGAGTTTCTGAATGAATTGGGGCATTCGTTCCTGGTGCAGTAAAGCAGATTGCATCTGCAGGTATTCGACAATCAGTGCAGTTGAAGTTTACTCTGATGTATATATTGACTACTACCACTAAGATTAGGTTTTTCTATTTTTACTACTACCATTGAAGTCAAATCAGGTTTTCATGGGCAACAAGTGAAATCAGGTTGTGATGTATATAGATTGACTTTTGTTCCCTCACAAATTTGAGGGCCAGGCATGTCAAGATAATATTTTTGCTAATATGTGGGCTCTGATCATCTTCAGAAGGGTGAGCTTCCACATGCTCTCATCAACAATAGGAAGCTATCAGATCTTCCAAAGTTAAAGCAGGAAGCTTAAATTTGCCTAAATATGCATGTAGCCAATGTGATCATTTGCAGGCAGCAGGATCAAGTGAAGGACCAAGCACGAGGAGGCTTACAACTAGGATTTTTTGTGTTTTTAAATCTTATGATAATGCTTCCCAGGTTAGCATCTACACTTCCATTTTCCTTGTACATTTTTTCATTGTACACTTCAAATTAAAGACAAATTTAAACTAAACAATTGCAATAATAATTGCTGCGTTACTGAGTATCAGTTATATCTCTACTATATTGAAAACTTCTACCTCCACCTCCTCGATCTCTTCAAATCAATGGCTCATATAATATCAATATTAGATCCAATGGCCGATGTGTTGTCTAGGCTTCTCAACCTCTTACACCCCGCATGCGCTCGATGCTCTCTCCGCCAACAGAGATCGAATCCCCACCTCCGTCTTGATTTCTCTAAAGAAAAAGAACTCAGTCTGGATCGAAAAGGCCAGACGGCCAAGCGGCTCCACTCCACCCTCTAGAACACTCGCGCCTAGGGTTTGTTTGGGCCATTGGCGGCGCCTTCAAGGCCGTCTACCCTGGCCGTGTGCCAACGGCACCTGCAACCTCGTCGGCCGCCCCGAGGCAACACACCGACTGCTTCCCCCACCAACCCATGCGTGATCGCACGACTGCTCCTCTCCGGCTCTCCCTATGGACGGCGAGCGCTACCATCATTGCCGGGGACACCAGCGATACTGGGTGCATGCAACATGTTCGATTAATTGTCTCTTTACATTTTTCATTCTGCGTTGAGGTCATCTGCTTGCCTGTGGATTGCCTAAGATGGGAGAGTTTCTGAATGAATTGGGGCATTCATTCTTGGTGTGGTAAAGCAGATTGCATTTGCAGGTATTTGACAGTCACTGTAGTTGAAGTTTATTCTGATGTATATATTGACCACTACCATTAAGATTAGGTTTTTCTATTTTTACGACTACCATTGAAGTCAAATCAGGTTTTCATGGGCAACAAGTGAATTAGGTTGTGATGTATATAGATTGACTTTTGTTCCCTCACAAATTTGAGGGCCAGGCATGTCAAGATAATATTTTTGCTAATATGTGGGCTCTGATCATCTTTAGAAGGCCGAGCTTCTGCATGCTCTCATCAACAATAGGAAGCTATCAGATGTTCCAAAGTTAAAGCAGGAAGCTTAAATTTGCCTAAATATGCATGTAACCAATGTGATCATTTGCAGGTAGCAGGATCAAGTGAAGGACCAAGCACGAGGAGGCTTACAGGGGGATTTTTTTATGTTTTCAAATCTTATGATAATGCTTCCCAGGTTAGCATCTACACTTCCATTTTCCTTGTACAGTTTTTTCATTGTACACTTCAAATTAAAGACAAATTTAAACTAAACAATTGCAATAGTAATCGCTGCATTACTGAGTATCAGTTATATCTCTGCTACAATTAAAAACTTCTACCTCCACCTCCTCTTTCTAAATCAATGGATGTCGATGTTTTATCACCGATAGCCCACCGTCGGGGTACCCGGGAGGGTGTTTTTGTTCGGAGGAGCTTGGCAGACTGCGGAACTCGGCGGTTATGGCAATAAGCTTGACAAGACAGATGATTTTATGCTGGTTCAGGCCCTCAATTTGTGTCGAGTAAAAGCCTTTATGTCCAGTTGGCGTGATCCTGTTGCGTTGTATTGATGAGTATGAGGGATCGTGCACACTCGTAGTTCACCTCTCTTTTACAAGGGGTACCCGCAGCGACCTTATATGGGGGAAGACTGGCTGCTGGTTCTATGATTCCTAGACAAATTGTAGGAACTAGTTCTAAACTAAGAGTTTCGTACTCTTTTCCTATTACAATACGTCTAGGATATGGTAATTCTCATGTTGTGTTACTCCGTGTTGTACTCGAATCGGGCGGTGGGTTCTTCGATCCTTCATCTGTATTCCGTCTTCTTGGGGAACCTCCGGTGTCCCCCATCGACAAGCCCCCGAGCGTTCCAGGATCTGGAACTCGGAAGCTGGGTTCTTTTGAGGTGAAATCTTGGGATGCTCTTTTCTTGCCACTTCTCTCTTGGTTCTTCGAGGAGTGCAATTTTTGACAAAATTGCACTCACTGAGTTTAGCCCCTAAGCCTCTTGTTTTTTGGTACAAAAAGGTGGAGGGTCTAGTCTTAGCTTCTTTCTTCTGGTCATCGTCCTTGTCTTCGTCTTTTCACTGGGTGCAAATTTTGAGAAATTTACACTCAGTGATTGCACCCCCCGAGCCTCTTGCTTTATGGAACAAAAAGCTGGAGGGTCTTGTTGAAAGAATTGAAGAGTGTCTTCAGTGTTGGGTACTCCTATAGCCCCCGAGCCTTTTCGAGTTCTTTTCAACATGAAAGAACTCGAGAAAGGGTTCTGGAGTTCCTTGGTGATGAGGTTCTTTATTGTTGTACCATTGGTTTGTTGAGTGTTTTCATTGCTTTTGTACTCTTTCTGAAATATACTGCTGGGTATGCCTTCTTTGTCTCGTAGTGGCTTTTACTGCTCACCCGTGAGCCTTGCAGGCGTTCTTGATGGTTTCAGTCTGCGTGCCTGCCCTCTTTGTCAGCTGTGTATTTGTCACATGTGCTTGTTTAGTCGCTTCAATGTTCTGTTCTCTTCACATGTCTGTCCTTGATTCTTTCTTCTGTGGACTTGGTCTTCATACACCCATCTTCTTCTAATGTCTCTTGCTGGTGCTCGTTATTTCCTCATTCACTTCTAGTCTTCTTGAGTCACTTCTTCCTTCTTGGTTTCTCTTGCTTGTAGCCTTCTTGAGATGTTTCTTTCTTCTTCTATAGTTATGGAATTGTTGGTGAGCGAGCTTGATGAGCCCCCAGGCTTGTTCTGTAATCTCTTTTAGCGAATGGTGTAGGTCTTGTGATAGGGGCCAGTAGTAGGCTAGTCCCCGGGTGGAATCACGTTGTTGAAGGTGTCAGGGAAAATGTTGTAGGGCTTGTGATGCACTTGGCGCTGCCTCTGGTGCCTCGTTTTCCTTTAACTTGGTGGTTCATGAGCTGTTTAGGTTGTTCATGCTTCGCCTGTTGTGGACTGGCCTTTGCTTCCTTCTCTGTAGTGTCGTTTTTGTGGCAGAACCTCCTAAACCATATGTCCCACACGCATGATTATTGTATAACAGGCTCCTAATAACCATGAATGTGTTCCATAAGACTTAAAAGGTCTGTCAGGTAAATCCTGAATCATCCATGATTCTCTAAGCAGGATCAATCATTACAAAGAGATATTGCAGTATTACAATAGTTTTATACAAATAATATACATCAGAGTAAAACAACGGAAAGGATTACAATAGTATAATTTTACAAATCATTTAGTTTAAACTTACAGACCATATCTTTTTAATTATTACGACCATAGGAGCAGTGGAGTAGCAATATAAAATTATTACAAAACTTTGAAGACATGCCCTGCCCAAGAGCGAAACAACCTATTTGTCATCACTCTCCTCGACAACTATCATGCAACAGGGTGCAAAGCAATCCTGCGCATGGTTCTCACCTACAACAAGGGTTCAACAAACCCTGAGTACAAAAGTACTCAACAAGATTGACCTGACAAAAAAGAGGGGTGAAGACTCAGGAAATGCAGGCTAGAGAGACAAGGTAAGGCTTGCGGGGATAAGAGTTTTCGCAGAAAAGCTTGACAGAAAGTAAAGCTATCTTGATCTAGCTCAAAATTACTAACCAATTTCATTTTGATACCTTTTCATCATTCAAATTGTTACTACAATGATGAACAACGATCGAGTCTACTTCTCCGAGAAGCAACGGCGATTCAAATCCATTTTCATACCCAGCTGGGACCTAGATCACTGGGATACCGGAGACTTTAACTCCGATGCATACCAGATCACAGATATACCGGGATAACAACCGCAGCCATATATCACCACATGATACACGTGGGCACTAGGACCCAGTGTACCGATATATGTGGGAACTTAAACCCACAGCATACCACACTGTGACATATGTGGGGACTCTGGCCCGCTATATATCACTCCATGACATACGTGGGGACTCTAGCCCACTGTATATCACTTCATGCATGTGGATTTCTAGTTTCTTGATATCACCAGTTTACCATCGACACGGGACCTAGGACATCAACAGACAGAAACACTACACAGGGACTCCATTCCCAATGCAAGTTAGTCATCCGGACTCGATTTATTAACTATCATCATGTTTCCACAGATAAAGCCATCCTCATCTTTTTCATCCTTTTACTTTTTGATAACCTAACTTATTAAGTGGGGCTAAGCATTACTATGCATTTTCCATAAATCGGTAACAAGGAATAAGGAAATAAGACAGGTAATGCAATTGGTGGGTTATCACTCAACTCCTATTACTAATGCAACATTTCATAACTGAAGTGATAAAACTTTCATAAAATCAAGGAAGGGTTTGAATGCATCCGGGGCTTGCCTTGGTATTCGGGGAAGTCGGTCTCGAGCTCTGGATTAACTTTCAACTCCTAAGTCTGCTCTTCCTTGGGATCTGGGGCGACAACATTAAACTCTCCGTTAACGGAAACTATACGATAAAATGATATGTTTCAACATGATGGAATAGTAAACATGATGCTCGATGGATGCATGACCAGATTAAGGGCTTAAGTACAACTTTCCTTCACGATAAAGTTGCAAGCCAACCAAAACTTACTTACTAAGTTCATTAGGGTTAACTACGTTATTAAAGAAGTTCATTATACACATAAAATAATGTTGATTAAACCCTAATGACATGGTTAAGCTAAGCGCAAACAATTAATTAAAGTGCCAAGGTCATTAGGGTTAACGACCCAAGGTCATCAATCAATCCCAAAGTCAAACAAATCCTATAATGATTAAACTTAATTAAAAGGGATTAATTAATTATTTAAAGGCATAAAATAAAGGCATAAAATTAAATTTGTCTAATTGAGCTCAAAATTTTATTTTGAAAAGCTCTTAGTCTAATTAGATGGAAAAATAAATTTCAGAAATAAAGTCCAATTATTTTATTTATTAAAAATCATTGAAAGTGCATTTTTCAATTAAAAGAGCTAATTTTAACTTATGAAAAAGTTACTCAAATTTAGCATTTCATATTTTTTCTAGGTAGAGGACATCATAAAGAACATACACAAAAATTTTTAGAATTTTTGGAACTATACATGAATTACTATGATTTTTTAAAAAAACAACATTTAAATCATTTTCTAGAAAAAGAAAAAGAAAATCCTTTTTCTCTCCCCGCGTTGACCCGATGGCGACGGCGCTTGACCGGCGGCTATCTCGCCGGCGGCGAGGTCTCCAGCGACGGGGTTTGGTCCTATGTGCTCAGCTCGACACCGCGAACAAGATTAGCTAGCTAATGAAGCGGTAGAGGAGGGGTAGCAGGCTCGCCGGCGGCCATGGCGGCACGGCGTAGCTCGGGCGCGGCGGCCAAGCTCACCGGAGTGATTTCCGGCGATGACGAGTGCACGGACATGGGCTACACACTCTTGCAAACACAATCGTCAACAAAATGAGACCCAATTTGACCCCCAGCCGCAACGGCTACGCGCGCGGCGGAGCGGCAGGAACACGCCGGCGGCGAGCCATGGCGGCCGGATGCTACGGCGTGGCAGAGGTGAAATTGAGAGCATGGACAAGTGCAGGAGCTCACCACGGGCACGGTGCATGAAACATCCTCAATTTTCCACGAAGGGAAAATGCACAGAATGGCGGATAATATAATAGTTCGAAGCATCAAACCATCTCATTATCCCGCAGTAGTCGATACAGGATCCATACATCGTACAAAAGATTACAATTAGGGGAAATTACATAAATAATTCATCGCCACACTGGCGGAGTCATCAGAGTAGCAGCAGCCTCTGGAACGGCTGCGGAAGGCGGAAGTACAAAACATCTCCAAAAGAAGCCTGAGCGTAGGAACGAGACGTCTACTCCTCCTCATCGTCATAGTCGTAGTCAGGCTCACGTGCCAAATAATTTTCAGTACGGTTTGTACTGGCCACATCTCCCACCCTATGCTTTGCTTTCGCTATGTAGTATTTGGTGGGATGCAAAGGATATAATCAAATCGACCTAAAATATGGCTATAGTTTCCTATGCAAACAGTGACCAGTATTACATAATATAATTCATCAAGTTTTAACCCATCTCATCCACACATCCAAACCCATTCCATCTCCATCACACACATCTCACCCTCTCGCACTCAGTCGACAGGTCCAACTCCCTCTCGGAGCCTGTCTCAGCGGCTCACAGCCGAAAGGGTAACACCAGGGGGAGAAATAAAAGGACTCCTCTCACTACTCCCGAGAAGCGTAGGTCTTAGGAAAAAGCCATACCTGTGGCTCACGGACTATATATATAGATTCATAAACTCTGCAGAGCGTGTACTCTCGTAACCACAAGATCACTATCATCGGCGGTGCCCCGCCTAAGCTAATTTCGGCTGCTTTCTAACCGGTGCGATGCCACCCTACCACTCAGTACTGGGACATCCCGGATAGGTACCACCAGCACACTGAGACTGTGAGACATAGTACCGGGCCCCCGTGGTCACTATGCTGTCTAAGGAGGGTGTGGGTCTCCACGCTCGTACCTCCCGACACTTTCTGCTAACAACCTAGTAGTAGTGGCATCGTCCTAGCTAGTCAGACATCCGTCTCCCGCCCATTCAAGAGCGAGTGGTGAGTACGTAAGTCCCAAGGTTCCGGTCCTCAAGAGATATCAGGTCCTAGGGGGGATCAGACAGGATTATCTTCTCTTTTGGGACTACAACAGTCCGTGCTACAACAGCACCTCCTACCCGGGGCTTCGCTCCACGAAGGTTCTCACCCCCGGGATCTCCTTATACCTCTCCATGTGCCCGCCACAAGCACCTCACACGGGAATGCCTAGAACACATTCCCCGGCAAGACTCGCCCATATGGCTCATCGTAGAATCCTGTCTGATCGACTCAACCCTCACCACACACCCAAGACGCACGCAGCACTCTCCCCGAGTAAAGTGGCACCACGTGCCTTAACCATATAACCATGCTCTCCACCACGCATCATCATCACACAGATATAAGCGTAGTAGAAGTAAGGCATCATAAGTAAACAAGCAAGCGTCTAGCCTATCAGCAGGTGTGCAGGAGTATGGTTGCGACAAGGTAGAGGCTCATCAAGCAGCGCTACCATGCAACCTATCATCTGGTGATATTCATAATTAAAGCGCTAGCAACTAGATATTATGCCATGCGTAATAGGATCTACGAGGTTGGGTGGGGTGTGGCACGTGCGAAGTCATCTCTGAGCTCCTCCTCGTACTCTAGTCGTCCTCCTCAAGCTGCTCCTCCTCTAAAATGGGACATAATAGCCGCGTTAGCGGCTCCTATAGAGTCAACACAAGGAAGCAATAAAATTCAATAACTCCAAATGCACTCATACACAAGCCTATGACGTAGAGCTTATTTTTATGAAAATTTAGACACCTGGTTTATATTTTTCGGAGTTCGTATGAAGAAGTTATGGATTTCCAAACTTTATTCTATTTTCCAAAAAAAGAAAAAGGGCGGATTAACCTGGTGCTGACACGTGGCAGCTCCTGGTTGGGCTATGTGGCGTGCAGGCACAGTGCAGCCGGGGCTGAGCTGACGTCAGCACTGACGCGGGTCTGGGGCTAGATGACGTCATGCTGACGTTATGCTGACGTCAGTATCGACGGGTCCTAGTTAGTGGCTGACAGGTGGGGACCATGGATCTGGTCACTGACAGGTGGGGCCAGGTCAACGGTCAATGTTGACGGGTCTCGACCGGGCCTCGGAGGGCCTAGACAGGGCTGGATCTGGGTCAGGTTGGGTCGGCCGCTGTACACTCGAGGGTGCGATCCGGGCGACCCCTCGAGGACGGAGTTTCGCTCGGGCGAACGAACTGGCCTCGAGGACGAAACTTCGCCCGGCGAACGGGCATGTCCTCGAAGACGGAACTCTGTTCGCATGAAGGGGCAACCCTCGAGAACAGTTATCCGGTGAGACTCGACCCCCTGGCCTCGAACCGGATCCTCGACTCGAGCAGGCCCTCGATGGGAGCCAGGTCCTCGACTGTCGGGCGGACCCTCGACTTCGTCGGGTGGACCCTCGACTCGTCGGGTGGACCCTCGATGAATGTCAGATGGACCCTCGACTTCGTCGGACGGACCCTCGACTCATCGGGTGGACCCTCGACGAATGTCGGACGGACCCTCGACTCATCGGGTGGACCCTCGATGAATGTCGGACGGACCCTCGACTCATCGGGTGGACCCTCGATGAATGTCGGACGGACCCTTGACTTCGTCGGATGGACCCTCAACGAATGTTGGCTCATTAGCTGAGCTACGTGGCTGGTCGGCTAGGTGCTCCAACTTGGGGAAATCGACCCTCAAGCCGGTGGCGGTCAGCGAGGCGCGGCAGCGGCGTCTGGCGATGGCGAGGCCAAATTTGCCAGCGAAGCCGGGCGTTGGTCTCCATCTTCCTTCTTGCCTTTCGATTGGAGAAGCTAGGATCTCCATGAGCTAGCTACCGGGGCTAATCGAGGCACGGCGGGGCGTGCGTAGCTCGGCGGCCACAGCGGACGCTCCGGCGGCCAGAGTCCGGGGAGGCCGGAGCTGCAAAAGTGCGTGGCTCCAACTGTGGCCTGTGCCGGCTCCAAGAGGTTGCCAAAAACGTGCTCTAGACTACGGCGAAGCTATTAGTCATGGTAAGGAAAGAAACAGCAATAAGGGGAGCGAGAACGTCGACGATGTACTGGTGACGGCCAAGGATGGGGATGGCAGCTTACCTGCGCGGGGCTGTCCCGGTGGCTCGCGGCTGAGGTCGACGCAACGGCCTGGTGGGGGAGTAGCAGTGCCGTAGCGTCAGAGGGGTAAGTCGAGGCCGAGCGGTCCGTCGGGCTTCTTCGGCGCACGGATGCGGTCGACGGAGGTAGCGCTCTGCTCTGGTCTGGCTCCTCCCCGCCTTCTTCACCCCTCCCTCTCTGACTCCTTCAACGTCGATGGGTGGGTGTAGGATGGTCAGCAAGGCGGCTGGGCATGGGGGAAACCCTAGCGCGCTGGGCTTCTCCTTAAATAGGCACGGCGGCCGGCCACGGACGGCGGAGGCAGAAGATGCCCATCGGGCGGCTGTGCGCGGCCTCGACTAGGGTTAGGGTTAGGGTGAGGCGCGGTGCAAGTAGGCGGTTAGACGGACGGCGCGGAACGCGGCCGTACTCGGGCGGACGGCGAAGGCGCGCGGTGCACAAAAATGGTGCGACGGACGCGACGCGCGGTCGACCAGAAGTGGAAAAAGGAAGGAGCTGACAGCACGGTCCCATGCATCAGCGAGAGAAAGGAAAGGGGGCGCGGGCGCAACTGGTGGCAGGCCCTTGGTGGGCCGCCTTGTTGGGCCGGCGGTCGGCGGACGGGCGAGCGCGCGCGTAAGCGATCGATGGGGCGCGGCAGCGCGTGGTGCAACGCGCGAGCATGACTGGGTCGATGCTCGAGGCAGGCTGGACGGGCCGCGAGTGGGCTGGCAGGCCGGCGTGAGCGAGCGGGCTGGCGGCAGCGCAGCAGGCCGGTCCGGGGCTAGGCTGCAAGCTGCTCTGAGCTGGTTTCCTTTTTCCTTTTCCTTTTATTTTCAAAACCTTTTCTATTTCTATTTCTTGCGAAGCTACTCATTTAGCCATAACCCTAGGTTAGTGAGGTTAGTGACCATGATGTATACACCATGGTGGGTACACTAGGGTCTCTAGGTCATGATGGCTCCATTTCCAGAGTTAGCGGGCATATATATATGTATTAAAAGGTTATTCGATTTTATTAACATCACATAAAATCGAATAAGAGGCAAAACATTCTCTGGTAATTAAATGCAATGCTCGGGCTAACGTCGGGTGCTATTTGTGCATCTATTGGCGGGTTTCCTACATGACATCCACCATACACTGGTAAACTTTAGAAAAAATTTTTGAAAGCCCGTATTTTTGGTGACCGGATTTCTAGGGTTGTTACAGTGCGCACGTTGATGAAAGCTCGGAGTGGCTGAGTCGAGCTACGGATGGCGGCGGTGATGGCGGCGGCGGTGCTCTGGCGGCACGGATGGCGTTCCGGTGGTTCCTGTGCACCATCAAGTCAACCAAGCTATGCATAAGGGGCAGGAGAAGACGGAGAACATGATGAGAGGGTTAAAGGAAATATGTTTTCAACCTTGGCGGCGGTGGACGGCTGCGGCTCGACGGCTCGGTGGCCGGCCACGAGGAAGACGACGGCGTGCGAGCGCTACGGGCGATGAGGGCGGGCACTATCTGGCTCAGAAGAAGCATAAGATAGAGGCAGAGCTTCTGGCAAGAACAAGCAGATAGAGATGGAGTGACGGTGGTGAATTTGGGCGGCGGAGTGAGGTCGTCGACGGTGAGTGAAACGACCTCGATTTCTGCGAAGGGAAATCTACAAAGCCGAAGTGTAATATGACCATTTAAATCAAATTACCCGATAACAGTTGAATACCATAATCCATACTTTGAACAAAAGAGTGCAATAGAGAGGTTTACAATAACTTATTACATCGCCACTTGGCGGAATCAGAGTTCATGCAGCATAACAATAAAAGCTTGAGGTGCGGAAGCTATCATCTTCGATCCAACTTGAGCGTAGGCACGAAACCCTAATTCATTGTACTCCCCAGAAGAGTACTCACTCCTTGAACCTGAAACCAAATTTTTAGTACGATTTGTACTGGCCACACTCCCACCCTATGCATTGCTTTGTGGTAATTGGATGCAAAACATGGATATATCAAGAAGGAACCTATAAAGGCTGGGGTTTTCCTATGCAGGTAAACAAGTATATAAGTAATATAATAAACAAGTTTTAAACACATTCCCATCCCACAACACCCATCATCATCCATCTCTGATCCTCCATCCCATCTCCTCTAACACCATCTCAGACTCAAGTCGACAAGCCAACTCCCTCTTGGCTTGCCTCAGCGGCCCGTAACCCTCAACCTGGCTCACGACCGAAAAACATACTCAGGGGAAGGTAGAACACTCCACTCACTAGTCCGGTGCATGCAGACATAGGAAAGGTCCATAGCCAAAGAATTGGCATATGTATCGATTGATCAACCATACACTCTGCAGAGGTTTCACTAATCCACTAGATAACCATCATCGGTGTTGATCACCACCTAGGCAGATTTCGGGCATCTACTGCCATAGAACGATGCCACTCTACCATCCAGCTCTAGATTGCTAGAATTGTGAAGAGAGCATGTATCCGCTCCCGTAGAGGATGCCATGCCATGTACCCACTCTCGAAGGGGGTGCCATGATCGTCTCGGTAGGGTGTTAGCTCCATCCCATGCATATACCTTCCTATCGCTACTCGCCAAGCAGTAGTGGCATCGATCTATCTAGCGGTTCGACCGTCTCCCCCCCATGGAGAGCGAGTGGAAAGCAAGAGATTCCTAAGGTCCGGATACCAGCACAGTAGTTCCTAAGTTTGACCAAACTGGAATATCTTCATCAGGGTTTATCTTTAACGTGCTACCACGGCACCTTCGTCCCGGGCTCCACCTCTCAGGGGATCATACCCAAAGATCACCATCACATCTCAGTTAGCTCGCCACAGGCTCCTCTCATGGGAATGTCCAGATCCATTCCGCGGCAAGACTTGCTCCAAAAGCTCGTTGTAGATCCCGGCTCTATTGACTCAACCCTCACCCTACTCCCTGCCGTAAGTTCCACCCCAAAACCCAGATACAGCATCATCAGCTCACATGCCCATCTGATCCATCAACTCACATAGCCAGCCTGGCACCCTCCAGGCCTTCCTAGGGTTTATCACGTCGTATCAAAATATAAGCGAGTGAAGTATAATATATAGATAAATATAGCAGATAAGCAAGTGGCTATCATAACAGCGGGTAAGCAGGTGAAAGTTTACAACAAGGTAGGGCTCATCAAGTAATAATCTATCATGCAATCCTAACACGGGCAAAGCATTATAACAGCAGGAATTTAAAGCACTAGCCATACTACATTTGCCATGCGTAATGGGATCTACGAGGTTGAATGAGGTATGGCACCTTCACTGACGTAGCTGTCGGACTTCTCCTGGTAGTCACTGTCGTCAGACTTGTCCTTGCTCGAGCCTGTAACGAGAATTAATGGTCGTGGTAGCGACCCCTATAGATTAGCACAAAGAACGAATGCAAAATAGAAGATCCAAATGCACTCAAAAATAGCCTAGATAGATAGGGCTTGATTTATAGAAAATTTGGATATGTGGATCGCATATTTCGAAGCTCGTATGAATTAGTTATGATTTTTCAAAGATTTAACCATTTTCTGAAAAAGAAAAAGGGCCGATTTATCTGGTGCTGACACATGGCGGCTTGGGATCCACTTGCAGGTACTCAGTCCATGATCACCACATCCATCATCTTCTTACCGATGTGATCTCCTCCTCTGTTTCCTTTCCCACGGTGTATCAATGTGTCGATCTCGAGGGTTGGCGTATCGATGTGTTGAACTCGAGGGTCGGTGTATCGATGTGTCGATCTCGAGGGTTGGCGTATCGATGTGTCAAACTCGAGGGTCGGTGTATCAAGGTGTCAAACTTGAGGGTCAGCGTATCGATGTGTCGATCTCGAGGGTCAACGTATCAATGTGTCGAACTCGAGGGTCGGTGTATCGAGGTGTTGAACTCGAGGGTCGGCGTATCGAAGTGTCGATCTCGAGGGTCGGTTCGAGCGCGTCCATTATCTTTTGCTAAAGTGATCCCCTCCTCTATTTCTATCCCCATGTTGTGTCGAGGGATCGCACTCGAGGGTTGGCTCGAGCGCGTGATCCATCTCGAACGAGATCGGCTCGAGCTCAGGGTCCATCTCGGATGAGACTGGCTCGAGCGCAGGGTTGTTCCTTGGTGATCGACGATGGGGAAACCCTTGATTCCTGGTGCCACAGTGGATCTCTGGTGCCATTAACCCGCCCATCGGCTTTGGGACTTCACGACGGTCACGTTGATGGGCTTCAAGGCAGCGGCTTCGCTTCCGGTGATGAGCTCCACGGCGGAAGGCGGCTCGGCGGTGACGGCGCTCGATGTACACTTTACACCGTGTCACTCTAGCTCTAATTGGTGGCATAGATGGGCGATTGGAGTCACGCAGCACCTGCCCGAGGTGCCGGTGGTGACCAAAACCCACGGTGGAGTCCGCGCAGGCAGCAACTCCCACATCGGAGCTTCGGCAGGTCCTCGGTGCACGACAACGGCACTCCGAGAGGGTCCACGGCCTCCATCTCCTTGTCCAATCGATGAGCAGGTCACGGTGGAGCTTCCTGGCTTCTTCTTGCTCCTCGGGATGGTCAAAGGTGGTAGGAAACAACGGTGAATAGCGGCGCTCTGGGGCGGTCACCGGCATGTTGACGGCAAGGTGGTTTGGGTCGGTGCTCCAGCGAGGCAAACGCAGAGCTAGGGTGCGCATGGAGTCCATCTCATCAAGGCCGGCGTGGATCCGGGGTCAATGGAGGGCAAAGCTCAACGGAGAGGCGGCTGGGTTCGTCGTGGCGGCGCTCGGTGCGCGGCGGCAGGCAAGGCGGTGCTCTAGTCCAGCATCCTCCCAATGTCGTGGTCCAAGGGGGTTTGGCTGGCCTTGTGCGTGTGTGCGGGTGTGTCCAGAGGGAGATCGGCGGAGGTCTCGGCCTACGCGCTCCCAAGGTGAAGCGCCATGACCGGAGTAGCACGGGCAGAGATTGGGGAGAAGGGCATGGCGGAGGTGCTCACCGGCGCGGGCGCGGATAGGAGGTGCGATACGTGTCCAGGCTCTGGCGTCCTTGTGGCTCCAGCTTGCGGTACGGCCTCCCCTTCTTGCTCCTGGCCCAGCAGCACGGCGGAGCTCCTCTTCTTCTCCAACTCCGGCGGCGGACAGCTTTCTCTTCCCCACCTCCTTCTTCTTCTACCTCCCCTCCTTTTCCAAATTGAGGCTGGTAAGGTGCAATTGGGGTTCCACCGGAGTGGTGGCGGCGACTGGGAACCCTAGAGCTCTGGCCCCTTGCTTATATAGGGCAGAGGCGGAGGTTGGTGGCCAGCGGACGGCCGATCATGGCTCCAGCTCAATCAAGCGGCCAAGGAGAGGTCCAGGTCACCGGTGGGGTACTCGGTCGGGTCCACGAAGCAGTGGGAGGGAGCTAGCAGCGGCTGGGTGGTGAAATCCTTTATAGCGGCGTAGTTCACCGCGGCGGCAGCGCATGTGCGCGCGCGTACGGAGGATTTCTCCCATGGCCGTGGGTGCTTTGTGTAGGGCTGGTCGGCCGAGGTGGCGAGCTGGCGTTGGGTGATGCGAATCGAGCGGCCGAGGAAGATTGCTTCAAGGCGACGTGGGGGAACAGTGCCTGGCAACGACAACGTCAGCGCGAGCGGTCGGTCGGGTGACCTCAGCGGCGCTTATGACAGGCGGGGTCCACGACTGGTCCCGCCCGTCAGCGGCAGCGGTGGGCGAAGGCGTGGCGCGGCGCTTGCTAGGCCGCCTTGCTGGGCCGACGCAGCGCGCAGGCGAGCGGCTGGGCCGGTGGGGTCACTGGGCTGCTCGGACCGGTTGGCTTTTCTTTTTCCTTTTCTTTTTCTTTTCTTTTTTCATTTTCAAATACTTTTATATATATATATATGATGTGTTAAATTTGTATGACAAAGTAGTGGGTATACTTGGCCCTCATAATGTTAGGGTATTATTCCCTTAACATTTATTTGGCAAAATAATTATTATATTGTCATTTTTATTATTCAACACATAAACCAAATAAAATCCAGATCACTCCGTTTATGCAACATGATGCATGAACTATTGAAACATTAGATCAAAGCTATTGCCACATTGACATTTAACATATGAAACATAGAGCATTGCCAAGAGATGTTGATCAAATTAGAAACACATGAATGCTTTACTTGACGTGCTAGGGTTAATGCAAGG
Organism: Bothriochloa decipiens; assembly: GCA_023333625.1. Lineage (NCBI taxonomy): Eukaryota > Viridiplantae > Streptophyta > Magnoliopsida > Poales > Poaceae > Bothriochloa > Bothriochloa decipiens. Next base: position 3,861,024 of record CM041632.1, read on the forward strand.
TTAAGGGGTATATGATGGCATGTTGCACCACATCACTCAGGGTTTTGTTGAAAAAAATTTTGTAGCTCGGATTTTTGGGTTGTTATAGTCCTCCCCCTCATTGAAATCTCGTCCTCGAGATTTAAGAGGTGGCATACCCTTCAAAGAGGTAAGGATACTGTAGCAGAAGCTGATTCTCATCTTCCCACATAGCTTCACCTTTAGTGTGATTGCTCCATTGAACCTTGCACATAGGGATAGACTCGCTTTGGGTCTCTTTGGTGTCATAACCCAAAATCTTGATGGGGTGCTCTTTGTACTCTAGAGTGTCTTAGATATCAAGCACATCAGTGGTAACTGCTTCTTCTTCTGGTACTCTTAAACACTTGCGTAACTGTGAAACATGGAATACAAGATGTACTCCTGCCAACTGTGGGGGTAGTTCAAGCTTGTATGCAAGCTTTCCAACTCTTTGACAGATGCGATAAGGTCTAACATATCTTGGAGCTAGTTTCCCTTTTACATGGAACCTGACAGTACCGCAAAGTGGAGACACTTTGAGATAGACATAGTCCCCGACTTTGAATTCGAGGTCCCTGCGCCTTTTATCTGCGTAGCTCTTCTGTCGACTTTGAGAGATCCTCAAGTTCTCTCTAATTTGAGCAACTCCTTCTTCGGCTTCCTTGATCTTGGCAGGGCCAAAGACTGCCTTCTCATTGGGGTGGTCCCACATCAATGGGGTTCTGCACGGTTTGCCATAAAGAGCCTGGAAGGGTGACATCTTGATACCTTCCTGGTAGCTGTTGTTGTAAGAGAACTTAGCAAACAGCAAACATTTCTCCCAATCTATTTTGTATTTGAGAACACTGGCATGAAGCATATCCTCAAGAATCTGATTCAACCTTTCTGTCTGACCATCTATTTGGGGGTGGTAAGCAGTACTGTAGTCAAGGTCAGTCCCAATAGACTCGTGAAGAGCTTGCCAGAATCTGGACATGAATTGGGGTCCACGATCTGACACAATACTCTTAGGAGCTCCATGAAGCCTCAAAATCTCCTTGATGTACAAGTCTGCCAACTGTTCAACACGTATCGAAGTCTTGACTGGTATGAAGTGTGCTACCTTTGTCAGACGATCGACTATTAGCCAAATGGAGTCATGTCCTTGCGGGGATCGAGGTAATCCCACGATAACGTCCATGGATATGCTCTCCCACTTCCATACAGGAACATCGAGTGATTTGAGTAATCCAGCGGGTCTTCTGTGTTTCGCCTTGACCCTGTTATAGATGTCACATTCGGCCACATGTCTAGCAATGTCTGACTTCATGCCTTTCCACCGGAAATGCTTCTGCACATCTTGATACATTTTTGCACCTCCAGGATGGATGCAATACTTGGAGTCGTGTGCTTCTGACAGAATTTCCTTACGCAAAGCAGGGTTGCTGGGTACACAGATTCTGTCTTTGAACCAGATGGTTCCATGCTCATCTTCTCTGAATTCTGGGTTGTAGCCTAGCTTCATCAACCCACGTATGTACTCCATTTCCTCGCAACTCTTCTGAGCTTCACGAATTCGCTCGGTGAGATTATACTCAATGCGAAGTTCGTGCAATAGACCATGAGGTACTATCTCGAGCTGGAGATCCTCAATCTCTTTCTACAACTCAGGTGGCAGGGTCGAGGTGAACAGAGCATGACAGTAGGTCTTGCGACTTAGAGCATCTGCGACTACATTCGCTTTCCCTAGATGGTAGTGAATCTCCATGTCGTAGTCCTTGATTAGCTCTAGCCATTTGTGCTGTCTCATATTTAGATATTCCTAAGTGAAGAAGTACTTCAATCTCTTGTGATCGGTGTATATATCACACATGTTGCCAATAAGATAATGCCTCCAAATCTTCAGAGCGTGCACAACAGCTGCTAACTCGAGATCATGAGTGGGGTATCGTTGCTCGTGCTCCTTCAGCTATCGGGAAGCATAAGCAATAACCTTCCCATTCTGCATCAACACACAACCTAGTCCTTGGCGAGAGGCATCACAATAGACGATAAAGTCGTTAGTCATATTAGGTAAGGCTAGGACAGGCGTGGTAGTGAGCTTCTCCTTCAGAGTTTGGAAACTGTGCTCACACTCAGGTGTCCATTCAAACTCATTGGTCTTCTTCAAGAGCTATCTTTGAGAAGTTCTCAATGAATCGGCAATAATAACCCACCAACCCTAAGAAACTCCTAATCTTGGACACATTACAAGGTTGTTCCCATTCTTTTACGGCCTCTATCTTTGTAGGATCTACAGCAACACCATCAGCTAAGAGTACATGACCAAGGAAAGCAACTTCTTCAAGCCAGAACTCACATTTGCTAAACTTGGCATAGAGCTGGTGTTGGGATAACTTCTCGAGCACTACTCTGAGGTGTGCTTCATGCTCTTCGACAGTGGATGAATAAACCAGAATGTCATCAATGAAGACTACCACAAACCGGTCAAGTCATCCATAAACACCTTATTCATCATGTTCATGAAGTAGGCAGGGGCATTCGTGAGACCAAAGGATACAACAGTAAACTCATACTGGCCATAGCGAGTGACAAAAGCTGTCTTAGGAATGTCCTCCTCGTGAATCTTCATTTGATGATAGCCAAATCTGAGATCAATCTTTGAGAAGTATTTAGCACCACAAAGCTGATCAAGCAAGTCATCGATCCTTGGCAGAGGATACTTGTTCTTGATGGTAACCGCATTGAGATTGCGGTAGTCAACACACATCCTCATTGAACCATCTTTCTTCTTCACAAACAGAATAGGTGATCCCTAGGGCGATGCACTAGGCCTAATAAAGCCCTTATTGGAAAGTTTCTTCAACTGCTTCTTGAGCTCTTCTAGTTCATCAACCGACATGCGGTACGGTCACTAGAAATGGGACCGATTCCCGGCACGAGGTCAATTATGAACTCGACATCACGATCAGGCGGCATGCCTGGCAACTCTTCTGGAAACACTCTCATATTCTCTGACAACGGGAACATCAGCAAGAGTCTTCTCCTTTTCTTGAGATACTACCTGAATCTTGAGTGCGTTCAGGGCACATAACACAGATACAGACTTATCCTTCTGAGGTGCACATCTAACTGCTTGGCCAAAAGGGTGAGTTATCTGAGCATATCTAGGTGAACAAGAGATCAAACCCTTGTGCTCGGTAAGCCAATCCATGGCTAGGATGACATCCAAACCATTTGAAGGTAGAAGGGTAAGGTTAGCTTGGAAGGTTAGACCATCGATAGAAAGCTTCACTCCCTTACCGATATGGGTGCTTCTCATCTCACTAAGAGGAGAACTGGTGACTATAGGCTCCAAACGTGGAGTTGTAGGTATCTTATTCTCTCATGCAAACTTGGATGAGATGTATGAACATGTAGCTCTAGAATCAAATAGAACGGATGCTTTAATGCCATTAACAAGAAACATACTGTACACAACATCTGGGGCAGCTTGAGCTTCTTCAGCGTTCATGTGCGTGAGGCGACCATGGCTTGCAGATCCACGGTACTGAGACTTGGGTGCAGCAGGTGCGGATGTCTTCTTAGGACAGTCATACTCCTTGTGTCTAGGTTTGCCACAACAAAAGCAAGTGAACGGCACACAGCCTGTGGGGGTTGGCACAACGGCCTTCCAGTTACCTGAGTTTGGCGCAGCATGAGCAGGTGTAGAGTTATCGGACCTGTGACGTGGCTACGATGAGTGCTCACAGGGGTAGCGATCCTTCCTAGAGCGGTCACGAGAGCGGTGATCGCGAGAGTGACAGTCACGGGAGCGATGGTCATGAGAAGAGCGGAAGTGGTCAGCAGAGTAGGCACCACCACTCTTACCCGAGCCATAAGTAGGGTCCTTGCCAAAATGAGGACGGCTAGAATACCTGTCCCCACGGAACCTCTTATGCTCATGGTCACGGTGGAAGCCCTCAAACTTCTTCTTCTCCCTTCTGGACATTTCTCCTACCTCCTTCTGGTCTTTCTCGATCTGTATGCAGTGATCGATCATGTCACGAAGGGTGTGAATCTTGGTGCCTCCTAGGGCCACCTTGATCTTGGGGTTCAGACCCTTTTGGTACTGAGTGATCTTTTCCTTCTCAGATGCTGCAACATGTAGCGATGCATAGCGCAGCAAGCTGGTGAAGGTGTTGGTGTACTCATAGATGTCACATCCCTTTTAGGCAAGGTTGCGAAATTCCTCATCCTTCTGCTCTGTGACTCCCTTAGAAACATGGTACTCGATGAACTCATCAGCGAACTCATCCCAGGTAATGTGATCGGGGTCCTCATGAGCTTGGCGGTAGCTGTCCCACCAGGAGCGTACAGCTCCAGTGAGGTGGTGAGCAGCGATTTCGACTCATTCCTCAGGGTTACAAGTGGTAAGCTCTAGCTTCTTCTCAATCTCACGAAGCCAATCGTCTGCTTCTAGCGGTTCCTTGTAGGTGCCATCAAAAGTGGGTGGCCTGAGCTTCAAAAAACCCTCAAGTTTCCTCTGGAAGTCATTCGGGTTCCCTCAAAAGCGGTGATTGGCCCCATTGACCAATGCGGCAAGCAGCTGTGTCTGTTGCGCCATCACTTCCGCTAGATTTGGTGGTGGTGGTGGCGGGTTCGGCTGCGGTGGAGGGTTCAGCTGAGGCTGGGGTCCATTGCCATTAGCATCACCTCCTCCTGCAGCACCTCCAGCTGGCGGGGTTCGCTCACGATCGTTTTCACCCTGGTTGAGGTCAATGGGCGGAACGCGACCACCCCTACGTCCATAGCATCTTCGACGCCCAAGCTTGGGCTCGGGTGGAGTGGACAGTTGCCCAGACGTGCAGAGCGATGTGCAGACATCTGTGACATGGGTCAACAATGGTTTAGTACTTTATTAATTCAATATAATTAAATGATTTCAAAAATTTAAGGAAAATATTTAATCTATCCAACACTCATACAAAAAAGCAATAAGAGCCATAAAATACGATAAGATCAATCATTCATTACATGGTTTGCATTACATGGCATCATCTCTTGCAGCTACGCTAGATGACGTGCGAGACTCGTACTACGAGATGATAACTCATGGAGGGTACATCAGGGTAGGTACATCATAACTCATGGATAAAAACTAGCTTAACTCTATCTCATAACGTGGCCACGTAGGGTCCACACCACTCTGACTCGTACATCAGTGTGTTGTACACTGCTGGGTGAAAGCGGCTGCCAAGAACCATCAGCTCCTCTTGTGACATGTGAAGGCGCTTCACGTAAGCCTAGGCTTCTCTGAACTCCTTGGTAAGTGGCAGGTTGGTGGGTGCTAGATAGTGGTCGTGCCTCAAGAGAGTCTAGCCAATCTGGAAAGTTTCCTTGAAGGGGTCCTTGTGTCTGGCTGATAGAGGAAGTCTGTCCCGTAGCTCAACGTACTCCTGGTAGTGCCTCTCGTCAGAGTTCTTCCAAGCTGTCTTGAGTCCCTTGTACCTGTCCACCAAGGTCTCATTTTGAATCATCAGGGCAATCAGATGGCCTTGGTTGCACTGCGCTTTTGCTTCTATTTTCTTCAGGGCTTTGATGAGCATTGACTTCTCACACTGCACAGTGAAGTTGCTCTTGCCATCTTCCCATCTTCTCTTCTGCAGTTCTCTGATCTCCTTGTCCTTGTCCATCTTCTCTCCTTCCAACTGGAGAACTCTTGCATCGAGGTAGTAGTTTCATAGCCCAATGTCCTCAACCTTGTCATGCAGGTCAGCGAACTCGGCTTTGTGAGCCCTTGCCTGACGTGCGAGCTTGTCCTTCAGCTGGGCAATGGTAGCCTCGAGTCCTTCTTTCTCCTCAGCTCCTTATTTCAGAACTCCTAGTACTCCATCAGGGTGTTGCGGTCGAGACGTCTCTTCTTCTCCAGGTTCTCTATGTAGCGGTTCTGCTCGAAGAGGTGAGCGGCGGAGGCACGGCTGCAAAGACTGGTCTCAGCTAGGATGATCGGACTGACCTGGTTGTCCTACTGCTCTAGTGTGAGGAGAGAGTTCAGGGCCTGAGGAAGAAGACGAAACTCTATGTTGCGAAGGTGCTTGTAAGCGGTCTTCATCACTTCACGCAAAGCCTTGAGTGACACAGACTGGATTCCTTCCTCGATTGAGTCCTCGACTGTCATCTCTAGGAGAGCTAGTACAGAAGGCAGAGTCTGACTTGCAGGTATTTCCAGGTGAGTGACCACGTAACCCTTGATTCCTCCCTCTAGGTCAGGTGCTCCAGTGCAGGTGATACTTGATCTCCTCAACAAGCACTCCGAGTACTCCCAGAACATGGCGTAGGGTGTATGGAAAACCTAGAAACTCCTGTCCCTGGTAGGTAAACTCAGCCTTGGGCATGCTGCTCAACGGTCCAAGCGGGGGTCCAAAGCTTGTCATCTGCACGTTTAAAAGGGAAAGGGTCAGCAAGTCAGTAACAATAGAGAAGCCTTGCATAAGAAGAAATGCAGGGTCGGTATATAACCAAAAGAAAAGCTAGTTTGTCCTGTACTAACGTCCATTTCTAGGGTTTCGTCCTAAGGTCAAGTATGGCTCCTGATACCAACTGAAACGACCTCGATTTCTGTGAAGGGAAATCTACAAAGCCAAAGTGTAATATGATCATTTAAATCAAATTACCTGATAACAGTTGAATACCATAATCTATACTTTGAAAAAAAGAGTGCAATAGAGATGTTTACAATAACTTATTACATCGCCACTTGGCGGAATTAGAGTTCATGCAGCATAACAATAAAAGCTTGAGGTGCGGAAGCTATCATCTTCGATCCAACTTGAGCGTAGGCATGAAACCCTAATTCGTTGTACTCCCCAGAAGAGTACTCACTCCTTGAACCTGAAACCAAATTTTCAGTACGATTTGTACTGGCCACACTCCCACCCTATGCATTGCTTTGTGGTAATTGGATGCAAAACATGGATATATCAAGAAGGAACCTATAAAGGCTGGGGTTTTCCTATGCAGGTAAACAAGTATATAAGTAATATAATAAACAAGTTTTAAACACATTCCCATCCCACAACACCCATCATCATCCATCTCTGATCCTCCATCCCATCTCCTCCAACACCATCTCAGACTCAAGTCGACAAGCCAACTCCCTCTCGGCTTGCCTCAGCGGCCCGTAGCCCTCAACCTGGCTCACGACCGAAAAACATACTCAGGGGAAGGCAGAACACTCCACTCACTAGTCCGGTGCATGCAGACACAGGAAAGGTCCATAGCCAAAGATTTGGCTTATGTATGATTGATCAACCATACACTCTGCAGAGGTTTCACTAATCCACTAGATAACCATCATCGGTGTTGATCACCACCTAGGCAGATTTCGGGCGCCTACTGCCATAGAACGATGCCACTCTACCATCCATCTCTGGATCACTGGAACTATGAAGAGAGCATGTGTCTGCTCCCGTAGAGTATGCCATGCCATGTACCCACTCCCGAAGGGGGTGCCATGATCGTCTCGGTAGGGTGTTAGCTCCATCCCATGCATATACCTTCCTATCACTACTCGCCTAGCAATAGTGGCATCGATCTATCTAGCGGTTTGGCCATCTCCACCCCATGGAGAGCGAGTGGAAAGCAAGAGATTCCTAAGGTCCGGATACCAGCACAGTAGTTCCTAAGTTTAACCATACCGGGATATCTTCATCAGGGTTTATCTTTAACGTGCTACCATGGCACCTTCGTCCCGGGCTCCACCTCTCAGGGGATCACGCCCAAAGATCACCATCACATCTCAGTTAGCCCGCCACAGGCTCCTCTCATGGGAATGTCCAGATCCATTCCCCAGTAAGACTTGCTCTAAAAGCTCATCGTAGATCCCGGCTCGATCGACTCAACCCTCACCCTACTCCCTGTCATAAGTTCCACCCCAAAACCCAGATACAGCATCATCAGCTCACATGCCCATCCGATCCATCAACTCACACAGCCAGCCTGGCACCCTCCAGGCCTTCCCAGGGTCCATCACGTCGTATCAAAATATAAGCGAGTGAAGTATATATATATAGATAAATATAGCAGATAAGCAAGTGGCTATCATAACAGCGGGTAAGCAGGTGGAAGTTTACAACAAGGTAGGGCTCATCAAGTAATAATCTATCATGCAATCCTAACACAGGCAAAGCATTATAGCAGCAGGAATTTAAAGCACTAGCCATACTACATTTGCCATGCGTAATGGGATCTACGAGGTTGAATGAGGTGTGGCACCTTCACTGACGTAGCTGTCGGACTTCTCCTGGTAGTCACTTTTGCCAGACTTGTCCTCGCTTGAGCCTGTAACGAGAATTAATGGTCGTGGTAGCGACCCCTATAGATTAGCACAAAGAACGAGTGAAAAATAGAAGATCCAAATGCACTCAAACATAGCCTAGATAGATAGGGCTCAATTTATAGAAAATTTGGATATGTGGATTGTATTTTTCAGAGCTCGTATGAATTAGTTATGATTTTTCAAAGATTTAACCATTTTTTGAAAAAGAAAAAGGGCTGATTTATCTGGCGCTGACACGTGGTGGCTCGGGATCCACTTGCAGGTACTCAGTCCATGATCACCACATCCATCATCTTCTTACCGAAGTGATCTCCTCCTCTGTTTCCTTCCCCACGGTGTGTCGAGGGGTCGAACTCGAGGGTTGGTGTGTCAAAGTGTCGAACTCGAGGGTCGGCGTATCGATGTGTCGATCTTGAGGGTCAGCGTATCGATGTATCGAGGTGTCAAACTCGAGGGTCAGTGTATCAAGGTGTCGAACTCGAGGGTCGGTGTATCGAAGTGTCAATCTCGAGGGTCGGTTCGAGCGTGTCCATTATCTTGCCAAAGCGATCCCCTCCTCTATTTCTTTCCCCATATTGTGCCAAGGGGTCGCACTCGAGGGTTGGCTTGAGCGCGTGATCCATCTCAGACGAGATCGGCTCGAGCGCGAGGTCTGTCTCGGACAAGACTGGCTCGAGCGTGGGGTTCTTCCTCGGTGATCGGCGGCGGGGAAACCCTCGATTCCTGGTGCCACAGTGGATCTCCGGCGCCATTAACCCACCCATCGGCTTCGGGACTTCACGACTGTCACGTTGATGGGCTTCAAGGCGGCGGCTTTGCTTCCGGTGACGAGCTCTACGGCGGACGGCGGCTCGGCGGTGATGGCGCTTGGTGTACACTTCACACCGAGTCACTCCAGCTCCAATTGGTGGCATAGATGGGTGATTGGAGTCATGCAGCACCTGCCCGAGGTGCCGACAGTGACCAAAACACACGGCAGAGTCCGCGCAGGCAGCAACTCCCATGGCGGAGCTCCGGCGGGTCCTTGGTGCACGGCAACGGCACTCCGAGAGGATCCACGGCCTCCATCTCCTTGTCCAATTGATGCAGTAGGTCATAGAGGAGCTTCCTAGCTTCTTCTTACTCCTGGGGGTGGTCGAAGGAGGCAGGAAACGATAGTGAACAACGGCGCTCTGGGACGGCAGCGCACCGGCATGTCGACGATAAGGTGGTTCGGGTCGGTGCTCCGGTGAGGAAAACGCGGAGCTAGGGTGCGCACTGAGTCCGTCTCATCAAGGCAGGGGCGGATCCATGGTCAATGTAGGGCAGAGCTCAATGGAGAGGCAGCTGGGCTCACCGCGGCGGTGCTCGGTGCGCGGCGACGGGCAAGGTGGTGCTCCGGTCCGGCATCCTCCCAATGTCGTGGTCCAAGGGGGCTTGGCTGGCCTCATGTGTGTGTGTGCGGGTGTGTCCAGAGGGAGACCAGCGGAGGCCTCAGCCTACGCGCTCCCAAGGTGGAGTGCCATAACCAGAGTAGCATGGGCAGAGATTGGGCAGAAGGGCGTGGCGAAGGTGCTCACCGGCGCGGGCGCGGATAGGAGGTGCGGTACAAGTCCAGGCTTTGTCGTCCTTGTGGCTTTGGCTTGCGGTACGGCCTCCCCTTCTTGCTCCTGGCACAGCAGCACGGTGGAGCTCCTCTTCTTCTCCAACTCCAGCGGCGGACAGCTTTCTCTTCCCTGCCTCCTTCTCCTACCTCCCCTCCTTCTCTAAATTGAGGTTGGTAAGGTGCAATTGGGGTTCCACCAGAGTGGTGGCGACGACTGGGAACCCTAGAGCTTCGGCCCCTTGCTTATATAGGGCAGAGGCAGAGGTTGGTGGCGGGCGGACGGCCGATCATGGCTCTGGCTCGATCAAGCGGCCAAGGAGGGGTCCAGGTCACCGGTGGGGTACTCGGTCGGGTCCACGAAGTAGTGGGAGGGAGCTAGCAGCGGCTGGGTGGCGAAATCCTTTACGACAGCGTAGTTCACCGCGGCAGCAGCGCATGTGTGCGCGCGCGCGTGGAGGATTTCGCCCGCGGCCGTGGGTGCTTTGTGCAGGGCTGGTCGGCCGAGGTGGTGAGCGGGCGTTGGGCGATGCGAGTCGAGCGGCCGAGGCAGATTGCTTCAAGGCGACGCGGGGGAAGAGCGCCTGGCAATGGCAGCGTCAGCGCGAGCGGCCGGTCGGGTGACCTCAGTGGCGCTTATGACAGGCGGGGTCCACAGCTGGTCCCGCCTGTCAGCGGCAGCGGCGGGCGAAGGCGTGGCGCGGCGCTTGCTAGGCCGCCTTGCTGGGCCGACGCAGCGTGTGGACGACCAAGCGCGTGGGCGAGCGGCTGGGCCGGTGGGGTCGCTGGGCTGCTCGGACCGGTTGGCTTTTCTTTTTCCTTTTCTTTTTCTTTTCCTTTTTCATTTTCAAATACTTTTATATATACATATATATATATGATGTGCTAAATTTGTATGACAAAGTAGTGGGTATACTTGGCCCTCATAATGTTAGGGTATTATTCCCTTAACATTTATTTCTCAAAATAATTATTATATTGTCATTTTTATTATTCAACACATAAACCAAATAAAATCCAGATCACTCCTTTTATGCAACATGATGCATGAACTATTGAAACATTAGATCAAAGCTATTGCTACATTGACATTTAACATATGAAACATAGAGCATTGACAAGAGATGTTGATCAAATTAGAAACACATGAATGCTTTGCATGACATGCTAGGGTTAATGCAAGGTTAAGGGGTATATGATGGCATGTTGCACCACATCACTCAGGGTTTTGTCAAAAAAAATTTGTAGCTCAGATTTTTGGGTTGTTACAGTGAGCAAGGAAGGAGAAGAAAAGAAACGGTGATAGCCGACTTGCATGTATAGGCCAATGACGAGGTATGGACGGGCGACACGTCGACGATGAAGTTTCGAGCGTCCTGGGGTGAGCTGGTGACCGTGGCAGGACGACTGTGGATGGCGGCGCGGCTTGAGAAGCCGGCCATGGCGGCAGTTCATAGGTTTCGATACCGTTCTTGATAATTATAGAAATGCCATTCATCGAAAATAATAAATTACTCCAAAATTTATATGGGAACTTGAAAATCTCCAAAAATAGAATTTGCATAACTTTTCAAGAGCTACATCTTTCATTTAACAAACATTTTGAAATTCTGCATAATTTTTTAAATATGAATTCAAATTCAAAAGGGGAATAAAACCCTAGAAATTGATATTTGAAATTACTTTTGATTTTTCAATAAAACTTGAAATTCTTCAAAACTATGAAATGTTCAACTTTTCAAACCAAACATTTTTCATATATAATGTTTTCCCAAATTATGCATAATTTTTGAATTATGGTTTTAAAATCAAAGGGGGACAAATGCTGGAAAACTGTATTTTCAAATTCATTTAAAATTCTTTTTGGAAACTTGAAAACTTTGAATACCAACTTTGTAGCTCTTATCAAGATATACAAACTATCTTTTTAGAGTATCCCCAAATTCTTATAGATTTTGAATTATAGAAAAGGGGATAAAACCAGGTTTTAAAATAAAGGGTTTTTTTAAAACCGAATTCAAACTCGATTTGGTTTCTAAATTAATTGGTTGGTCATTAGTGATCACAAACATCATCCAAGGACATTTTTAGGTAAATGACCCAATGACAGCCTCGGTTGACCAAGTTGACTTTTGAAACATTTTTATAGCTTGCCAATTTGAATTTAAATTTGAATTTCAAGACTTAGGAATAAGCTTTGAGATCCAAATTCAACAACAAATATGGAAATCATTTTTTAGGGTTGAACTTAGATTTATACACTATGCTTGACACTAGTGTAAACATGGTTTACACCTCAAGTACATAGAATATAAACCAAGTATTTGAGATGACATTCGAAAGTGGGGTTTTATGATTTCATGTGACAAAACATTCCAGAAACACAATGAACCTATGAAATGTAAACTTGTTTTAGTTGATGCACATTAAGATTGACTTAAATAGGAATGCTTTGTAATGCATATGATGACATGGCATATTTTAGTTAATATAACACCAGAGGTGTTACAGCCCTTCCCCCTTAAAGAAATCTCATCCCGAGATTTAAAGATGTAGGGAAAGTAATAGAAAAGGAAATGTGTCAAGAAAACACACTTCAACTAAATACATAAGGGAAAAAAGGTTTTACAACTCACATTAGACTAGTTACAGCTCATAGAGGGAATTGTAACTTAGAGGGAAGCATAGAATTCTAGGAAGTTCTCCAACAGGTAATCTTTCGATTCCCAAGTAGCTTCTTCTTCTGAATGTTGGTCTCATTGTATCTTGTACCACTTAATGGTTCTGTTTCTAGTGACACGGTCTTTCTGATCTAATACTCGAATTGGATACTCAGAGTAAGTCAAATCTGGTTCAAGTTCAATTCCTTCAACATCAACAATCTTATCGGGTATCCGAAGACACTTTTTGAGTTGTGATACATGGAACACATTATGTATGGCTGACAATTGTTCAGGCAGTTGCAGACGATAAGATACTTTTCCAACTTGTGCCAAAACTTGAAATGGTCCAATGAAATGAGGTGCTAGCTTGCCTTTAACTCCAAACCGAGTAACTCCTTTCATTGGTGACACCTTTAAATATACATAATCTCCCTTATTGAACCACAATGGTTGACGCCTTTTGTCCGCATAACTTTTCTGTCGAGACTATGCCACCTTTAAATTTTGTTGTATCTGCTTAACCTTATCTTCTATTTCTTTTACAAGATCAACTCTAAAGAATCTCCTTTCTCTGAGTTCTGACCAGTTTAATGGAGTTCTACATCTGCAACCATATAATGCTTCAAATGGTGCCATTTTAATGCTTTCTTGATAGCTATTATTGTAGGAGAACCCTGCTAAAGGTAAAAACTCATCCCACTTCTCTAGAAAATTTAGAACACAAGCTCTCAACATATCTTCAAGTATGTGATTGACTCTTTCAGTCTGACCTCCCGTTTGTGGATGGTAAGCTGTACTGTGCAAAAGATCTGTTCCTAATGAATTATGTAATTGTTTCTAAAATTTATTGATGAATTGCGTGCCTCTGTCTGACACAATGGTCTTTGGTACACCATGAAGACTAATGATACGTGCAAAGTACAATTTGGCATATTGTGAGGCTGTATATGTATTCGGGACTAGAAGGAAATGTGCAGACTTTGTGAGTCGATCCACTATGACCCAAATTGAATCAAAACCTCTTGCTGTCCTGGGTAGACCCACTATAAAATCCATACTAATATCTTCCCACTTTCAAGCTGGAATGGGTAATGGTTGAAGTTCTCCTGCTAACTTCAAATGCATAGCTTTAACTTTTTGACAGGTATCACATTGAGCCACATACATAGCAATTTTAATCTTCATCTTGGTCCACCAAAATTTCTATTTCAAATCATGATACATCTTATTGCTTCTTGGATGAATAGAAAACTTTGAAAGATGTGCTTCATCAAGGATCCTTTGATGTAATTCAGGAACTTTTGGTATGACCAGATGATTCTTATACCATAACACATCTGTTTCATCAATTGTGAAACAAGAAGCCTTTTCTTTTCTAGCCTTCTTTTTAATATGCTTAATTCCCTTATTACTTCTCTGAGCCGCAATAATTTGATCTTTGAGGGTTGACTTGACAGCAAGGTTAGACAAACTTTCTTGTTGCACCATCTCTATACCCAACTTCTTTATCTCATGACATATAGAGATATCCAAGGGCTTCACTGTTAAACAATGACAATGACTTTTTCGGCTAAGTGCATCAGCAACTACATTTGCTTTACCAGGATGGTAATATATTTCCAAATCATAATCATTGATTAATTCTAACCACCTTCTTTGCCTCATATTCAACTCATCTTGAGTAAAAATGTATTTCAAACTCTTGTGATCACTATAGATATTACATTTATTACCCCACAGATAATGTCGCCATATTTTTAATGCATGGACAACAACTGCTAACTCTAAATCATGTGTTGGGTAATGCTCCTCATGTTTCTTCAACTGTCGAGAAGCATAAGCAATAACTCTCCCTTCTTGCATCAACACACATCCAATACCAATACCAGAAGCATTACAATAAACATCAAACGGTTTCTCAATATTTGGCTGTCCTAGGACAGGGGCAGTAGTCATTAATTTCTTTAGTTTCCGAAATGCTTCTTCACATTCGGGTGACCAAACAAACTTAACATCATTCTTCAACAACTCAGTTATGGGCTTTGATATCTTTGAGAAATCAGGTATGAAACGACAGTAGTAACCCGCCATTCTCAGAAAACTACGAACTTGATGCACTATTTTTGGTGGTTCCCAATCAAGTATATCCTATACTGCTAGGGTCTACAGCAACACCCTTGTCTGATAAAACATGTCCAAGAAATTTCACTTCTTTCAGCCAAAACACACACTTGCTAAACTTGGCATACAGTTGATGTTCTCTTAGACGTTGCAGAACAATTCTGAGGTGTCAGCATGTTCTTCTTCATTTTTGGAGTATATCAGAATATCATCTATGAAGACAACCACAAACTTATCAAGCTCTAGCATGAACACTGAGTTCATCAAGTACATGAAATAAGCTGGTGCATTGGTAAGTCCAAAAGACATAACCAAATACTCATATAAGCCATACCAAGTGGTAAAGGCAGTCTTTGGAATATCTTCCGGGTAAATCTTAATTTGATGATACCCGGATCGAAGATCAATCTTGAAAAACACCTTTGCCTCCGCCAATTGATCAAAAAGCAGATCAATGCGGGGTAGAGGATACTTATTCTTGATTGTTACCTCATTTAAGGGACGATAATCCACACATAACCTCAAACTTTTATCTTTCTTTTTCACAAAGATTGCAGGACATCCCCAAGGTGATGAACTAGGTCGAATAAAACCTTTATCCCGTAACTCTTGTAATTGAGTCTTGAGTTCTGCTAACTCAGGTGATGCCATTCGATAAGCTCTTCTGGATATTGGAGCAGTACCAGGTTTCAAATTAATTCTATACTCCACCTTTCTATCAGGAGGTAAACCCTGTAACTCATCAGAAAACACATCAGGGAACTCACAAACCATGGGTATATCCTCGATCTCTTTTACAAAAGTTGCACACACCTTTTCAATAGTCCTCTTAAGTGTTGGAAGTTGGATAAGAAGTTGAGATTTGCAATTAGGTATGTTCACTCTCACAGTCCTATTCAGGATGTCTAGTACAGCACCATGCCGTTTCATCCAATTCATACCTAGGATCACATCTATATCTTGATCCTTTAATATTATCATATCAGTGGAAAAAATATACCCACCCAAACTTATAGGCACCTCATGTACCATTTCTTTAGTACACATACGCCCCCCGGTGATTGTATAAAGAATTGTTCTTTTGTCCCTATTATTGGTATTTCATGTGTCTTAACAAAGGTACCATTGATGAATGTATGGGATGCACCAGAATCAAAAAGCAAAATTACAGGATGATCAGCAACAGGGAACGTACCCATCATGATGGGTTCTCCTTCTGGAATTTCCCCAACCTGAGTGTAGAACACCTTACCAACCTTCTTCTCACTTTTTCCCTTCTCCACATTCTGGTTACCAACCTTGTTTGGAATCTGATGTTGCTGCGGTGTAATAGCTCTGGGGACATACGAATTATACTACCTCGGATGCGGGCAGTTCCTTGAGTAATGGCCAGGCTTACCACAATTATAACATGGGAAGATTGGTGGCTAGAAATTAGGGTTATGAATACCAGAGGCATTCGGCTGTCGTGGATAAGGAAGAGCAGCAGCAGGACGAACAAATGCCTATTGCTGGGCTTGGTATTGTGGTGGACGGTAAGATGGACGAAAATGATTTTGAGGATGATAAATTATATTATGGCGCTTTTGATGGCCACCAGAAAATTCCGATGTTACTGTTTTCTTCTTCTTAGCTTCCATGTGTTGATGGTTCTTTTCTTCATAAGATATGGCAATATTTACCGTCTCATAGAAGGTAGCATTTGGGTTCCCAGTCATCATCCTCTGAATCTTACTATTCAAACCTCTAAGGAAACACTCCTTCTTACGGTTAGTACTAACATGATCAGGAGCATATTGGGACAAGTGATTGAATTTGCCAAAATACTGCATGACTGACATATCACCTTGCCTCAGGGAAAGAAACTCTTCAAGTTTTATGGTCATGATTCCCCCAGGAATGTGGTGAGCATGGAAAGCTTCACAAAATTCAGCCCAAGTAATACGATGACCCTCAGGCTGAGCAGCAACAAAATTGACCCACCATGCTCCTGCAGTGCCTCTCAACTACTGGGCTGCAAACATGGGCTTCTAATATTCGGTGCACTCGATTAGCCCAAACTTCTGCTCCATAGTGCAGAGCCAATCATCTGCCTCCATTGGTTCATCAACTTTAGTGAAGACCGGAGGACGGGTGTCTGTGAAATCCACATATGTGGTCTCATTCCTATTATTCCGACCATGATTCCCTTGTTGTGCATCCTGATTTTGGTTCTGGGCCATCATAGTGGTCGCATTAACCAAGGCCGCAACTGCATCGGCTAGGGTTGGTGGAACTGGTGGAGGATTTGGGATATCACCTCCATCATGAGAAGTACTAGCAGCATCACGGGTCGAGTATGAGCAGGCATCTGTTGATAAACAAACTATATTTTATTCACAAAACTTTATTGAACTAGATCAGCAGATATTACAGACGTGCAAAAAACTTATAATACATTATTTTTGTTACAACCGTCTACACTTCGGCAAGACTTCCCACACCTACTAGGTTTCAGAAAGCAGGGAAAAGGTATATATTACACATCTCACTATCCAAACTCCTTACTCCTCCGCCTCACTAGTATCCACGAGGATTACATCCTCTTCTTCTGGATCCGCCTCCTCTTCCGAATTTTCTTCCTCTTCAGGCTCTTCCTCCACTATCTCTGGATCTTCTTCTCCCACAAGATCCTCTTCATTTTCATTCTCTACATCCATTTGGTTTTCTTCTTCCTTATCGATGACATCATCATCAGCGGACACTATCTCTTTCAGATCTTCTTCTTCCGCATCCTGACCCATTACAGGACCAAGATCATCTTGGGCTGCCTGTCGTTGATATTCAGGATCCAACAGATTATTTAGCCTCACACACTCATCATCAGCTTCCTCCGCATACTCCTCCAATTCTTCCACGTACTCCTCAAGTTCATGGACATGATCATTCGCTGCGTCTTCTCGTGCCCAAGCATCATTCCTTTGGTGCTTCATATGCCTCCGGGATCGCTCAACTGAGTAATCTCAGCAGCCTCTTTGATCCTATCGGCTTCAGCCCTCTCCAGCTCAGCCCTGAGTCTTGCTATTTCAGTCTGCGGATCTAGATTGGGATTATTACTGCTTTTTCCAATCTTGCATCTGGGAGCTAATTGATGTCAAGGTACTCCCTTCGGTGCAGTGCTCATACGAGGAGTCTGCTTGGTAAGGGCCATCCTGAAGAAAGATAGATCATAAGAGATAAGGATAGATAGGTAGGACTCTGAAGGTTAGCATGAAAAGGATTGATACTACTTAACCAAACCACTTTAAAGGGGAAGATAATTAAAATATGTTAATTAAGCATGATGCATGAACGAACTTACGACCTAAGCATAAAAGGTTTTTAAAGCAACACATACATAAAGGTAACTTTTATAACATAGGGTAATATAATATGTTATTCCACCACCACACTTTTAAATAAGAATAAGAGTCGTTTGAAAAAATTATAGGTAAGGAATAAGTAATTTGGACCCAAAATAGTCAAGTAAAATTATTTGACTCAACTTTTGAAGTTTTCACAAAAGAACACTACAACAACTCTTTTTAATAATGATCCGGCTCTGATACCAGCTGTGGCAGAACCTCCTAAACCATATGGCCCACACGCATGATTATTGTCTAATAGACTCCTAATAACCATGAATGTGTTCCATAAGACTTAAAAGGTCTGTCGGGTAAATCCCAAATCATCCATGATTCTCTGAGCAGGATCAATCATTACAAAGAGATATTACAGTATTACAATAGTTTTATACAAATAATATACATCAGAGTAAAATAGCGGAAAGGATTACAATAGTATAATTTTACAAATCATTTAGTTTAAACTTACAGACCATATGTTTTTAATTATTACGACCATAGGAGCAGTGGAGTAGCAATATAAAATTATTACAAAACCTTGAAGACATGCTCTGCCCAAGAGCGAAACAGCCTATTCATCATCACTCTCCTCGACAACTATCATGCAACAGGGTGCAAAGCAATCTTACGCATGGTTCTCACCTGCATCAAGGGTTTAACAAACCCTGAGTACAAAAGTACTCAACAAGACTGACCTGACGAAAAAGAGGGGTGAAGACTCAGGAAATGCAGGCTAGAGGGACAAGGTAAGGCTTACGAGGATAAGAATTTTCACAGAAAAGCTTGACAGAAAGTAAAGCTGTCTTGGTCTAGCTCAAAATTACCAACCAATTTCATTTTGATAACTTTTCATCATATAAAATTGTTACTATGATGATGAACAATGATCGAGTCTTCTTCTCTGAGAAGCAACGGCGATTTGAATCCATTTTCATACCCAGCTAGGACCTAGATCACTGGGATACCGGAGACTTTAACTCTGATGCATACCAGATCACAGATATACCAGGATAACAACCGCAGCCATATATCACCACATGATACACGTGGGCACTAGGACCCAGTGTACCGATATACGTGAGAACTTAAACCCACAGCATACCACTCCATGACATATGTGGGGACTCTGGCCTACTATATATCACTCCATGACATATGTGGGGACTCTGGCCCACTATATATCACTTCATGCATGTGGATTTCTAGTTTCTCGATATCACCAGTTCACCATCGACACGGGACCTAGGACATCAACAGACGGAAACACTGCAGAGGGACTCCATTCCCAATGCAAGTTAGCCGTCCGGACTCGATTTATTAACTATCATCATGTTTCCACAGATAAAGCCATCCTCATCTTTTTCATCCTTTTACTTTTTGATAACCTAACTTATTAAGCGGGGCTAAGCATTACTACGCATTTTCCATAAACCGGTAACAAGGAATAAGGAAATAAGACAGGTAATGCAATTGGTGGGTTATCACTCAACTCCTATTACCAATGCAATATTTCATAACTGAAGTGATAAAACTTTCATAAAATCAAGGAAGGGTTTGAATGCATCCGGGGCTTGCCTTGGTATTCGGAGAAGACGGTCTCGAGCTCTGGATTAACTTTCAACTCCTGAGTCTGCTCTTCCTTGGGATCTAGGGCGACAACGTTAAACTCTCCGTTAACAGAAACTATACGATAAAATGATATGTTTCAACATGATGGAATAGTAAACATGATGCTCGATGGATGCATGACCAGATTAAGGGCTTAAGTACAACTTTCCTTCATGATAAAGTTGCAAGCAAACCAAAACTTACTTACTAAGTTCATTAGGGTTAACTACGTTATTAAAGAAGTTCATTATACACATAAAATAATGTTGATTAAACCCTAATGACATGGTTAAGTTAAGCGCAAATAATTAATTAAAGTGCCAAGGTCATTAGGGTTAATGACCCAAGGTCATCAATCAATCCCAAAGTCAAACAAATCTTATAATGATTAAACTTAATTAAAAGGGATTAATTAATTATTTAAAGGAATAAAATGAAGGCATAAAATTAAAGTTGGCAAATTGATCTCAAAATTCTATTTTGAAAAGCTCTTGGTCTAATTAGATGGCAAAATAAATTTCAGAAATAAAGTCTAATTATTTTATTTATTAAAAATCATTGAAGGTGTATTTTTTTAATTAAAAGAGCTAATTTTAACTTATGCAAAAATTATTCAAATTTAGCATTTCGTATTTTTCCTAGGTAGAGGACATCATAAAGAACATACATAAAAAATTTCTGAATTTTTGGAGCTATACATGAATTACTATGCTACAGCGTGGCAGAGGTAAAATTGAGAGCATGGACAAGTGCAGGAGCTCACCACTGGCACAGTGCGCACGTTGATGAAGGCTCAGAGTGGCTGAGTCGAGCTACGGACGACGGCGGTGCTCCGGCGGCACGGATGGCGTTCCGGCGGTTCCTGTGCACCATCAAGTCGACCAAGCTGCGCATAAGGGGCAGGAGAAGGCAAAGAACATGATGAGAGGCTTAAAGGAAATATGTTTTCAACCTTAGCGGCGGTGGACGGCGAGAAAGCTCACGGCGGCTCGACGACCGGTCGCGAGGAAGACTACGGCGTGCGGGCGCTACGGGCGATGAGGGCAGGCACTATCTGGCTCAGAAGAAGTGCAAGATCGAGGCAGAGCTTTTGTCAAGAACAAGCAAATAGAGATGGAGTGACGGTGGAAAATTTGGGCGGCGGAGCGAGGTCGTCGGCGGTGAGCAAGGAAGGAGAAGAAAAGAAACGGCGATAGCCGACTTGCATGTATAGGCCAAAGACGAGGTATGGACGGGCGACACGTCGATGATGAAGTTTTGAGCGTCCTGGGGAGAGCTGGCGACTGTGGCAGGGCGACGGTGGACGGCGGCGTGGCTTGAGAAGCCGGCCATGGCGGCAGTTCATAGGTTTCGATACTGTTCTTGATAATTATAGAAATGCCATTTGTCAAAAATAATAAATTACTCCAAAATTTATATAGGAACTTGAAAATCTCCAAAAATAGAATTTGCATAACTTTTCAAGAGCTACATCTTTCATTTAACAAATATTTTTAAATTCTACTTAATTTTTGAAATATGAATTCAAATTCAAAAGGGGAATAAAACCCCAGAAATGGATATTTGAAATTACTTTTGATTTTTCAATAAAACTTGAAATTCTTCAAAACTATGAAATGTTCAACTTTTCAAACCAAACATTTTCATATATAAAATTTTCCCAAATAATGGATAATTTTTGAATTATGGTTTTAAAATCCAAGGGGGACAAATGCTGGAAAATTGTATTTTCAAATTCATTTAAAATTATTTTTGGAAACTTGAAAACTTTGAATACCAACTTTGTAGATCTTGTCAATATGTACAAACTATCTTTTTATAGTATCCCCAAATTCCTTATAGATTTTAAATTATAGAAAAGAGGATAAAACCAGGTTTTGAAATAAAGGGTTTTTTAAAACCGAATTCAAACTCGATTTGGTTTCTAAATTAATTGGTTGGTCATTAGTGATCACAAACATCATCCAAGGAAATTTTTAAGCCAATGACCCAATGAAACCCTTGGTTGACCAAGTTGACTTTTGAAACATTTTTATAGCTTGCCAATTTGAATTTAAATTTGAATTTCAAGACTTGGGAATAAGCTTTGAGATCCAAATTCAACATCAAATATGGAAATCATTTTCTTAGGGTTGAACTTAGATTTATACACTATTCTTGACACTAGTGTAAACACAGTTTACACCTCAAGTACATAGAATATAAACCAAGTATTTGAGATGACATTCAAAAGTGGGGTTTTATGATTTCATGTGACAAAACATTCCAGAAACACAATCAACCTATGAAATGTAAACTTGTTTTAGTTGATGCACATTAAGGTTGACTTAAAGAGGAATGCTTTGTAATGCATATGATGACATGGCATGTTTTAGTTAATATAACACCAGAGGTGTTACAGTTTTGGCGTTGCATTGCTAATTAGCTCATATTGGGAGATCTGTCCGAGTTCTTTGGGAGTCGTGGACTGTGAAGACGTGGCTGCTACTCCCGTGTACTTGGTGCTTCTGCCATTCTTAGTGGCTTAAGGGATGGATTTGTTGCAGGGACTTCGTTTCTGAAGTTACCCTCCTGCTTGTCGGCATCGAATCTTGGTAGAGGCTCAACAACCTCAATTTTATTGGGTTTTTTGTTGATATTCGTAGTCGACTAGGACTGTCTTAATGCCCTTACAAATTCCACTAGGCTCCTGGTTGCTGTAAAAATGTATTTCCCCTAGTTCATCGGGTCTTGTATCCTCTTGTACTCAGTTGTAATCCCAGTATCTTCTTGATCAGTAAAATGAAGAGATATTTTGTCTTGTCTTTGTCTCCAAGGATTGTGCGAGTTGTTTGTTCACTGGGTTGATGTTGTATAGATAAGATTCTGTGATTATGACTGTGTCAAGTTCTTCTGATGTGTCAACTACTGTATAATATGTCTTGCTTCTCTGCGCGTTCTTCTGATATGCCTTCCGGTATGTCCGAGCTGTTCGAATATCTCAACAGAAAGGTTCATGAAGACTGTTGATTTGATGATTTGTTGATGACTCTGGGTTCTTTCTGCTTCTGATGTTTTCATGGTAAGAAATCTTATCTGCGATACTCTATTTTTCTGCCCGTTGGAGAGTTGCCGTTTGTCATTATTACCATTGGTATTTATTCGTTGAAGCCACTGTCGTGTTGTTTAGTTTAGGCGATCTTTGGCCTGTTAGGCCCACTTAGATCATCCGATCCTTATAAATACTTCACTGCTTATCCTTCTTCCATACGCTTGTCCTTCTGTCATCCGTGCACATAAAGCATCCTTAATCCTCTGCTTTCCTCGCCGTCTCCACTTCTTCTCAAAAAACCTAGTTTGCTCTCCTGTTTTGTCTTCAATCTGTGAATGTCTGCTAATCCTTAAGGCCTGATGGCTGGAACTAGGTCGTAGAGTAAGAGCAAGGCCGTTGAGGTAATTGATTAGTAAAAATTCTTTCTTTTGCTATTGATCGCACTGTTCTTGATCGTGTGTCTTCGTGCAGCGGACTTGGCTGGCGCCGATGATGATGGAGGCGGATCTTGATCTGTTGATTGAGCGTGGCCTACTTTAAGAGTAGGCGCTTTTTGGGTATGTCCTTTTGGGTCATCATCTGATCCCTACTCCTTCTCCTGATTAGACGATCTTGTTCGTCACGTTCGTCGCTGCAGGACTTTGTTTTCCACCTTCGAACTTTCTGATGGAATTCCTTCAATTCTTTGGTCTTCAACTTTTCCACCTTTCCCCTAATGGGGTTATTTATTTGTTTACCTTTGTGCATCTGTGTGAGGCGTATCTTGGGGTTACCCCAACCTTCTTCTCTTCCGGCACTTCTTCTGCCTAAAGCAGGATTTAAAAATAGTGCCTTTTGGTTATTGTACGATCCAGCTCCACCAGGGGATGGGTGTGGCTCTTTTTACCCTTGATTTCTTTGACAAGATGGTTTGGGCGGACAAGTGGTTCTATGTCCCCAAGCCTTTAGATTATTTCTCTTCAGATCTCTCTGTCTTTCCCAATGACACCAGTATTTGGTCCAAAAAACTCTCTGATGCTGAGCTTTCGGCTATCGACCCTCTTCTTGCGTGCCTTCTTTATGTGGAAACGCAAGGCCTCACTGGACTCGGTATTGTTGTTGGGTTCTTTCATCGTTTTGTGCAACCTTTGATGCAAAGGGAGCACCTTGGCTTTGAATACGCCGGGGTTGATGATTCATCCCGGATCAAGGCTGGGGTAAAGCTGAATGATGAGGAGTTGTCTGTGCGTATGAAGGTTGTTCTTGCTTCAGTGCCTTGTATTCCTCCTCAAGTTGAGGAATATCATTTTGAGAGCCCGCCGCATGTGGTAAGTGATTGACCGGTTGCTTCTTGTTATATGTGAGTTCTTTTCTTTACTGGTGCTGATGATCTGATTGTTGCACTTTTTCAGGGTTTTGGCCATAGCTTTGCTATCCAACTTCCTGCCACTGAGGAGGTTAATCCTGCTGAGGTTGCTGCTCAACCCGCTCCTGTTCTGCTTCTCGCAAATGGTTTGTTCTTCCTGGTCTTTCTTATAGTATCCGGGAGGGTGGATTTGAGGCTGTTCCTTATCAACCGCATCTAAAAAATGTTGAGATATATTTTGGTTCTAGGCGAAGGGCATTTTCACGTCCTTCTGTTACTCCTGCTAGGAGGTCAATTCCTGCTGGATCGAGTTCTCTTCAAGTCACAGGTAATATCATCATAGGTGAGGTTGATGCCGAGTTCTTTTTCTGTCATCTTTTGTTTTTGCTTCTCAAGTTTTGCTTGTTTCTTGCTTCTAGGGAGCACCAATGTACTTCTTTCTAAGAATGAGGAAGACGAGGAGGCACAGACTCATCTTATCTGCAGGTCGTAAATCCCCCTTAATTTCTGCCTGCTTCTTTATTCAGTTTTCTTGCTTGCTGATGCTTCTTTTGACCTTTGTAGCCGAATGGTGGGTTCCAGGACTTCTTCTTCTCTTTATCCTTCTCTTACTACCCACTTGTCTTCTGTGGTGCCGTCTCTTATAACATTTCCCTTTCCTATCATGCCTAGGAGGGGTGTAGGTTCTTTCAAGCTTCCACCAAGGTAGTTGTGCTGGTTATGCTTTTTGAACTATATGCTTTTATTTCTGGTTCTCATGTCTTTTCCTTACAGGCCTGGTACTGTGACTTCTCCAGTTCTTCCAGTGGCGTGGGCTCTGGCCGAGCCCCCAAGGATGAGCCCAGGGCTCAAAGTTCGTCTGCTGGTAAGTTCTTGTGATGTCTTCTTGTATTCATCTCTCTTCTTTCTTTGTTGATGATTCTGACTTGTTTGTACAGTTTTATTTTGTAAGTTGGCCAAGCGAGCATTGTTGATCCGGGGTCTGGCCCCACTTTGTAGGCGATTCCCTTGGTGGTACCTGCTGAATTGGGCCGTGAGCTCCCTTTTGCCGAGCCGGTGACTCCTAGAGTTGCTGGTGTTGAAGGAGGCGGTGGGGTTCTAGCTGATCCACCGCTGCTCACTTTGCCGCCTTCTTCCTCTTCTAGACTGGTGGATCTAGAGATGAGCCATCCTCATCATCTGGCGGCTTTGTAGTCTTGCTTTGAGGAGTTCTCTGCCAAGTTTGGCAACATGGTGCACGTAAGAATTCTTTTCTTGGTCTTAGAATGTGCTGATTTTAATGTGTCATATTTTTCTGATAATTTTCTCTTTAAGTTTCTCTAGCAGGATCAGGATCTTTTTTTGGCCCTGCTGAGGCTGCGATGACTTCTTCTACCTTCGTCGATCTTGAGCGGGTTCGTAAAAAGCTTGCTCAGGTTCAGGCGAAACTGGAGCGTGAGCGTGGGCAGCATCGGGAAGCTGAGGCAGCTCATCAGGCCCAGTTGGCTGATGAGTTACATCGTTGGGAGGAGGCAACAAAGGCCGCTGCTGATGAGGTCCAGGCCTTGAAGGCCCAGGTTGTAGGTATTTCTTTGCTGAGTTGTTATCTTTGACATGCCGAGCCCTTTCTTCGGCTGATTGACTTGACTGTTTCTTTGTAGAGTTTAAGCGTAAGCAGCACCAGTGGTACCAGGATTCATAGGACATGAAGGAGACCCTCAAAACCTTCGAGAATAATGCTGAGCCAGTAAGAGAGAGGCACTCTCGCTACGAGGATGTTGAGAAAAAGCTTGCCTTGGCCTGCCGGTTCCGGCGTGATGCTGATCGAGATGTTTTTTAGGCCTTGAAAACTGTCCAGGAGTTGAAGGGCCAGTTGGATGTGGCAAACGCTAGGTTCAAGTTGCTGTGGGGGGCTATGACTTACCTCCTATCTTTTATTAGACGGGAGGAGGATCAGGACCTTTGTGCTAATGTGGTGAGCTATGCACCTCTGATTTCGTCGTGGTTCTTCAACTTCATGAAGGATAGCTTCCAGAGGTGTATGAGCAACATCTTGTGCCACGTGTAGGTTCTTGCTCCTAGTGTTGAGCTAGAGAAGTTGGTTGACCCGAACCCATCACTGGAGTTCTTGCTGTAGGTCGGAGGGTAGGAGGCTGGACTTGCCTCTCTTGTAGAGCGAGTCATAGATAGGATAGACTTGGGTGCTGATCCTGCTGCTCCTGTGCCTTAAGTGCCTTTCTTGTAAATCTCCTTGGATGGATGATACTTCTGGGCTGTTGTTGCCCTTTTGCATGGTGAGAGAAACTTGTGATGCGTGGGCTTCTTCCCATCTTTGCTTGGATATAACGAGTTCTTTTTTTGTGCGGGCTTTGTCCCCACTTTGAGGTCCTTTGGCGAGTTGTTGATTTGTGGGATTCATCCCGACTTTGACGTGATATTACTTTCATACTACCCACTGGTAGTGTAGTGGATAATTCTAAGCCGTAGTCATTTCTGCTGCTTTGTACTACCCGCTGGTAGTGTAGTGGCTGCTCATGAGCCATAGTTGTTTCAAGGTGTGCTGCTTCATGTTCGCAGTAGTTTATTTCTGAGTTTGAAACCGCACGGTGTCCCTGAGTCCAGTCCAGTATATTGTGCTCTACATCTCATCGTAGGAGAAGAAGGGAGGGGAATCAAGGATCCTGGACTGACACGGTGTGCCCTGATCCCGTAGTTGTAGTGAAAAGGTCTTGATTCCTGAACCAGCACTACGTGCTCGGGTTCAACTACATTCTCATTTCGCAATAAAAGAAAGGTGGGGGTGGGGAGTCAAGGATCCTGGACTGACACGATGTGCCCTAATCCCGCTCTTTGTAGTGAAAGGTCTTGACTCAAACCAGCGCTACGTGCTCGGGTTCAATTGCATTCTCACTCGCAGTAAAAAGGTAACTTTCTGATTGTGAAAAGGCACGAGAGCTCTAATTCACCCAGAAAGGCCCAGTGTGCCCTGATCCAACTCGGTGCTCTGCGCACAGGGCAGGCAAAGTGGGAAGCCAAGGTCCTGGACCGACAGGGTGTGCCCTAATCCTACTGTTGCGAATAGGCTTGGACTCTCGAACTAGCATGAGGTGCCTGGGTTCAACTGCATTCTCACTCTCAGTACTCTCTGATCATGAACCGACACAAGTGCCCTCATTCACCCCAGAGAGGCCCGATCCTGGACCAACACGGTGTGCCCTGATCCAGCCCGGAGCCGCACAGGGCGGCTAGCCTGTCCATGGAGCGGTACTAAGACTCTAGTCCATGCAAGCAAACTATGAGATCACCCCATAGTGTGATAACTTGAAGAGGCCTTGAGTGACTGGTGGTCTTGTTGTTGCAAACGGAAAGAGCGAGTTGTTCTGAAGATCAGAAAGTCTCTATTTCATTATCATGGGTTCTTTCACAGGTTTTTTGCATAGTTGTAGAATCTTCAAAGTTGGCTAATGTACCAGGTGTTCTTCAGTGGGATTTCTTCGTCCGTCATTAGCTCATATGTGCCTGGTCCAGTTGCTCTTCATACTTTGAAAGGTCCCTCTCATGGACTAAGTAGTTTGTGTCTTCCGTCTTTCTTTGGATTAGTCGAAGAACTGAGTCTCTGGGTTTGAGGGTCCGGGGTTGTGTGCTCTTGTTGTAGTGCCTTCTTAGGCCTTGTTAATATCTGGCGTTCTGTAGGATTGCGCACTCTCAAACTTCTTCTAGTGAATTGAGTTCCAGGCATCTTGTTTTTTTGGCTTCTCCTTCTTCGTATTGCTCTATCTTTGGTGATGTGCAGATTAAATCAGCTGGAAGTATTGCTTCTGATCCGTAGACGAGGAAGAACGGTGAGTATTCGGTTGATCTGCTGATTTGGGTTTTGAGGCCCCAAACCACTTTTGGTAATCCACTTAGCTCTGTAGTATACTAGTTCTTCATATAGTCTTGGCTTCAGTCCTTGTAAGATTAACCTGTTTGCTCTTTTGACTTGTCCGTTTGCTTGAGGGTGAGCAACTGATGCAAAATCTATGTTGATTCCATAGTCTGTCACCCAAGATATAAACTCCTTCATAGTGAACGGTGATCCTAGATCCGTGATGATCCTGTTGGGTACTCCGAATCGGAACATGATGCTTTGTATGAACTCGATAGTTTTTTCTGCGTTGTATTTGACCAAGGCTTTGTATTCTATCCACTTGGTAAACTTGTCGATTGCGACGAAGATGTACTCAAATCCTCTGAATAATCTTTTTAGTGGACCGACTTGATCCAATCCCCAACAGGAGAAGGGCCAAGAGGACGGTATGCATATCAGATTATGTGCTAGGACGTGTTGTTGTCTTGCAAACATTAAGCACTTCTTGAATTTCTTGACAAAGTTTTCTGCGTCTTTCATTGCTGTGGGCCAGTAATACCCTATCCTGAAAGCTTTTCCTACTAAGGTTCTTGAGGCCGCATGATTACCACAGCATCCTGCGTGTATTTCTTCGATGATGTTGATTCCTCTCTCCCTTGGTACGCATTTGAGTAGAACTCCTGATGAAGCGGCTCTTCTGTATAGCTTGTCTCCTACTAGTACGTAGTTCTTGCATCTACGTATTAGTCGAGTTCTTTGTGTTTTGTCTTCTGGTAGCGCCTTGTCTTTGATGTAATCTATGAATTGTTGCCTCCAGTCTTCATAGATTACCATAACTTCTCTTGTCAAAGGGTCTTGGTCAATCTCCATTGGGTCATATTTGGTTGATCCAGGTTGTTCTTCACTAGGTTATTTGATAGATGGTTCCTTTAATTCTTCCACGAAGATTTCTGGTGGTACTTTTGCTCTGTCAGAGCCTAACTTGGCCAAAGTATCAGCGGCCACATTTGAGTCTCTTAGAATGTGGTGGATCTCTAATCCTTGAAAAATTTCTCCAATTTTATGACTTGTGCACAGTGTCACCCATGTTGTCTTTTGTGTAGTCCTATTCTTTGTTGACTTGGTTGATGACAACTGCTGAGTCACCGTAAACTAACAACCTCTTTATTGCTAAAGAGTGGGCTACTGTTAACCCGTGTATGAGTGCTTATATCCTGCTTCATTGTTTTTGGCCTGCCATAGGATTTGTAAGACATACTTGAGTTACTTTCCTTCTATTGATATGAATAGGATCCCTGCTCCTACACCTCCTAATTTGAGTGACCCGTCAAAATACATCCTCCAATGGTTTATGATGGGTTCGGGTTCTGTTAGAGTTGTTTCTGTCCATTTAGTTAGGAAGTTGCTGAGTTCTTGGGATTTGATAGTATTCTTGAACTAAAATTCCAGGTTCAAAGCTCTGGGTTCTACTGCCCATTTGGATATTCTTCCTGTAGAATCTCTGTTTCTCAAGATGTCTGCTAAAGGAAATTCTATGATGACCATGACCTTATGTTCTTGAAAGTAGTGCCTCAGCTTCCTTGATGAAATTAGGATTGCATAGAGTAGTTTCTGTATGTGGGGATATCTGACTTTTGATTCCATTAGTACTTCTCTGACATAGTAGACTGGTCTTTGTACTTTGTAGATATGACCATTTTCTTATCTTTTGACCACAATGGTTGTGCTTACGACATTCTTTGTGGTAGAGAGTATAACAACATGTCTTCCTTCTTTGTTGGTGGCACCAAAATAGGTGATGAGGCTAGATAATGCTTTAGTTTTTGAAAACTTCATCTGCTTCTTCTATCCAGTCAAACTTGCTTGTCTTTTTCAACACGTTGAAGAATGGGATGCCTTTTTCTCCTAGGCATGATATGAATCTGTTGAGGGCTGCCATACAACCTTTCAACTTTTAGACGTCCGTGATTTTTCTAGGTGGCTTCATGTCTAGGATTGCCTTGATTTACTTTGTTCTTGCTTTGATTCCTCTGTTACTAACTAAAAAGCTAAGTAATTGTCCTGCTGGAACCCCAAAAACGCACTTGTTTGGGTTGAGTTTCCATCTCCACTTCTTCAAGTTTGTAAAAGTTTCTTGTAGATCTTCTATCAATGCATCGGGTTCATTTGTCTTGACCACGATGTCATTCACATAGGCTTCAGCATTTCTTCCTATTTGATCTCCCAAGGTTATTTGAATTGTTCGTTGGTAGGTTGCTCCTGCGTTCTTCAAGCCAAAAGGCATACATAACAATATGCCCCGAACGGTGTCACAAAAGATGTCTTGCTCTGGTCTTCTTCTCTGAGGGATATTTGATGATATTTGATGATATCCAGAGTAGCAATCTAGAAAGGAGAGTAGAGATGTCCCTACTATTGAATCTATCACTTGGTTGATTCTTGGGGGACTGTACGAGTCCTTGGTGCAGTGTCGGTTGACGTCGGTGTAGTCGATGCACATGCGCCAGTCTGGCGAGTTCTTCTTTTCTACTAGTACTGGGTTTTCCAACTAGTTTGGGTTGATGATTTCTCTGATAAAACCTACCGCCATTAGCTTTGTGAGTTCTTTCTTGATTGCTGCCTTCCTGTCCGATGCAAATCTTTGCAGTTTCTGTTTGATGGGTTTTGATCCCTTGTTTACATCAATGATATGCTCAACCAAGTCTCTCAGGACCCCTGGCATGTCAGCTGGCTTCCAGGCAAAGATATCTTTGTTGTCCCTAAGAAACTTGGTGAGCGTGAGTTTCTATTTAGGATTTGTTCATCATTGCTCCTATCATGGCAATCTCCCTTCTTCCTTGTTCACCTTGTAATCTTTCTGCTATTTGGATGGTTTGCACATAGCAACCATATGCTTTCTGTAGATCACCTTGTAGTGATAATATCCCTTTGGTTGTCAGCATCTTGAGTAGTAGGTACAGATAATGAGGTACAACCATGTATTTGGTTAATGTTGGTCGCCCCAGGATTGCATGGTAGCATGATTCGAAATTTGCTACTTCGAATTTGATGAACTCCATCCTGTATTTTTCCTTGGTGCCAAATGTAACCGGCAATGTGATTTATCCCAGAGGTACTGCTGCTGTTCCAGGTACTATGCCATAGAACGGTGTACTTGTTGGTGTAATCATCCCTTTGTAGTCGATGCTCATCTTTTTTAAAAGTTGTAGTGAATATGATGTCCAAGCCGGCTCCACCATCAATCAGCACCTTGGGAACTATAATTCCTACGATTGTTGGTGCTACCACTAGTGGATAACAAACCGCGTTGGATTTGCTTGTCCATTGATCTTCTCAGGTGAAGTTGATGGGGTATTCTGACCAATTTAGATACCTTGGAACAGCAGGTTCTGCCGCCATGATGGCTCTATGCGCCAGCTTCTGTTGTTGCTTATTTCTTGCGCCTGGTACTCTAGAGAATATTACGTATAACTGCTTTTGGGGTTCTTGGAAATCCCCCTCTGGCTTCTTCTCTTCTTTCTTTGGTTCTAGTTCCCTTCTTTCTTGGTTATTATTGTGCCTTGCATCTTTTCTGTACTGGCTGTTGAAGTCGTGGCAATCTTTGAGTTTGTGTCCTGACCTTGGGTGCATTGGGCAGTTCATGTCTTCAAAATTTATGAATTGTCTTGCTTTGATTCTGTCTCTCTCTTGGGGAGTCAAGTTTTGAAAAGTGTTGGTTCCCTTGTTGGCTACTGCCATCGTGTTGTCTTGTCTTGGCCTCTTGTCGTTGTTCCTGTAGTCGATCCTTCCTCTTCTTTCATTGTTGTCCCTATTGCTGGGGAACTTTCTGTTTGTTTTTTCTTCTGAGGATATAAGCTTTTCAACAACTCACTTGAATTCTTCATTTGTCTTCAGAAGGCCAAGCTTCTGCATGCTCTCATCAAGGATAGGAAGCTATCAGATCTTCTAAAGTTAAAGCAGGAAGCTTAAATTTGCCTAATATGCATGTAGCCAATGTGATCATTTGCAGGCAGTAGGATCAAGTGAAGGACTAAACAGGAGGAGGCTTACAGGGGGATTTTTGTGTTTTTAAATCTTGTGATAATGCTTCCCAGGTTAGCATCTACACTTCCATTTTCCTTGTATAGTTTTTTCAGTGTACACTTCAAATTAAAGACAAATTTAAACTAAACAATTGCAATAGTAATCGCTGCATTACTAAGTATCAGTTATATCTCTACTATAATTGAAAACTTCTACCTCCACCTCCTCTCTTCAAATCAATGGCTCATATATTATCAATCTTAGATCCAACGGCCGAGGTGTTGTCCAGGATTCTCACCCTTTTATAGCCGACAAGTGCACCCACCTCTCTCTCCGCCAATAGAGATCGAATCCCCACCTCCGTCTTGATTTCTCTAAAGAAAAAGAACTCAGTCTGGATCAGAAAGGCCAGACGACCGCGGCGGCTCCACTCCACCATCTAGAACACCCATGCCTAGGGTTTATTTGGGCCATTAGCGGATAAACACTCTCCCTGCCTTATGTTTCGTTCATTTTGCATCTCTTTACAAATACTTCTCGGTTATTTGTGCTAATTGGTTAATCTTTGTCATTGCAGGCACAGGACAAAATGCCGAACGGAGGTAGATGATCGCGACAAATGGGGGTCAACTCGCGCTACCTGAGGCCCGGTATGGAGGAGCCACCGTTGGTGGAGGCATCGACGAGGGCCCGCGGACGTCGCCCGTCGATGAGGGAGTTGTTTCTCACAGACAAAGACCGGCAGGTGGACCCCCACGCAGCGAGGGTCACGACGACCAAGAGGAGGACCAGGGCGAGGAGACACCAGGGCAGACGTCTATGACTTCCTCTAGTCGAGGAAGCCCTACTCGCGCGGGGTCACGCACCTTCCTTCAGCATCGCTCGTGCTTGCCAACCGTCCGTATTTGACCCGCCGGTGATGAGTAAGTCACCATTCATGTTTTCACGACTTATTCATATGACATGTTGAAAATCAAACTTCAGACAAATAATTCTTCTTAATGACTCATGCAGTAACTGGATGCTTGTGAGCGGAGGGGGTTCACGCCATATCAATAGCATGCAGAGCCACCTAATTAAGAAGCACTACCCTGGCAGGGTCACCCACAAGGGGGTGATAGGGCCGCCATAGAAGTGGGAGCACTTCACGAGCGCTAAGGATGATAACGAGGTCCCTCTTGCGACCAAGATCAAGGACGAGTTCTGGGTGAGTCTTCATCGCACCTCGTTGCTCAATACTACATTGGACGTTCTTGAAATAATGAAATGATACATGATGTTTGTATGCAGGAGTGGTTCACGTGCGAGCCGGGGCACGAGGTCAAGGCGGCACAAGTGCAGGACAAGGTCTGCAAAGCCCGACTCAGGTACATGTACCACGAGGCACATGGGTACATGGACACATGGGTACGCTTCTGTTGATATATTTATTTATTTATTTATTCTAGCTCTCAATTCTCATTACGTGTAATCATCTTTGTGTTTTTCTCGCAAACACAATCGCATGATGGCCAGGTGATCAACGAGTTCACAGGGTACGCCCTGGCTCACAAGGGCAAAACGACAGATCCGGCCAACGTCTACAACCCAGCGGACGGGCCCGAGAGCTGCTTTATTTTGCTTGCGAGAGGTGTGGTTGATTTCAGCGGAGATGGGAGGATGTTACGAGTTCTTACGCGGTATCCCCCCTTGTCTCTGTTCAAATGATGATCTTGATTGGCTTGCTGTACTGGCTTCCCTCTTTGGCATTGTCTCGGAGGCCACAGCTGCCACCGGGACATTTCTTTTGCCAACACTATTACGAATTCTTGCGCGGTATCTCGTTATTTTTGGTCATCCGTATGCAGACGTCTGCCTCCATCTCCCTTAAGCGGGTTTTGGTTACATGGAGCTACTTGTGGTTGGCCCTTTCCTGCTGCTCATGCATGCAAGCGTTGAGCTCTACTTCTTTTATAGTACCCCTTGTGTACTTTGCGTATCCTTGGTATTTATTTGTTTAACGTCCTCGCTTGCAGAGGCTAGTTAACATAGGTACTGGTTTGGTACTTGTTTCCTTTAATTATAGGTAGCTGTAGCTGGTTTAATGGTGCTTTGGAGGTCCTTATAAAGGATCTATTCCCCCCCATTGATCATTTGGGCTGCTTTGTTGTGTACATTATACTGATGGTGCTTACTATGAGCTTTTTTGTGTTAGTACTGTGTAAGGACTCGTAATGGAATAGCCTCGGAGATGGCGGCCGGCTGCGTTCTTATTTAGCATTGCTGATGTAAGGATTTTGGATGCGGTGGTTGCTTGCAACTGGAAGATGCAAAGTGGTGTGCTGACAGATGATCTTGGAATTTGCCATGCACACCGTGGCGTTGGAGGTTTGCCTCCTTCTCTTTGTACCGAGCATGCGTTGGACTTGATTGAAGTGACCTGGTTTTTGGAGGCACAGGGTGGTATGTAGCCGGGAGGTGATAGGGGATATTCTGCAGTTTCTCAGGGTTTGCCTCCGTCATTGCTAGTGTCGGAGGTTTAAGCACCGGCAACCTCCGATCCACTTCCCTGTCTTGTGGTAGCAGGTTAGCTGGGTGGAGTGGTTGGATATTTTAACCCAGAGGTTGTGTATTTTGGTCTAGCAGCTAGATACGTGCATTTTGCACATTGTTTCTATTATGAGCAAGGCGCAATGTGCCCTAACTATTGTAAGCATGAAATTGAATGAATAGACTTGTTTTGCGTATTGCCTCTGTTCCGGAGTGCGAAATATCTGTTTCTTGTGATTGTATTGCTTTTGGAAAGTGTATGATGTGGAGGTTGCTTGGTTCCGTGAACTTGTACCTGCGTGAGTGTTACCTCCGCTTGTTTTAATATTGCATTTCAGAGGTTGCTTTTGGTGATTGTAATGTTACCCGTTTTTTGAGCTACTAGTTGACAGGTCTTTTTTTGGTTCGCTTCACAACTTATGGTTGCGATTGTCTGCCTCGATGCCTGATAAGACAGGACTTTTTTGAGGTTTTTGGTATTTAGTGGAGGCTGGTTCATGCCCTTTTTTTGTCTGCGATCTGTGGTTGTTGTTGCCTGCCTCGATGCCTGATAGGATAGGACTTTTTCGAGGGCTTTTGGCACTCAGCGGAGGCTATTTCATGCCTTCTTTGTCCACAACCTATGGTTGCTATTGCCTGCCTCGATGCCTGATAGGATAGGGCTTTTTTAAGGGCTTTTGGCATCTTGTTGAGGCTATTTCATGCCTTCTTTGTTCGCAACCTATGGTTGCTATTGCCTGCCTCGATGCCTAATAGGACAGGGCTTTTTCGAGGGCATTTGGCATTTTAGCAGAGGCTATTTTGGAGGTTGCTTCATGCCTTGTCATTTTTTTAATGGTGGCATGAAGTAACCTTATGAGATCGTGAATAGTTGTCGAATATTGCAGCCGCGTTGCTGGCTACTTTCGACTATTTTTGTATATCGCTTTTCGGGGTCCTCTTTATACATTCAGAGGTTAATTACATACGGTCTTGCCTCATTAAAAACCTCACCTCTGATTTGGAGCCCCTTTTGTGAGGAAAAGAGTGCAAGCCGTTTTTGCAGGAAAAGTAAATTGCAGGAATTTAAATCTAGGGACCTCCGCTTATAATTCTACGGAGTCGTTACATTCTATGTGTAGTATTTCTGGAGGCTATCAATGTTCTAGGAGTGGGTTGATGTTCTTCCTTCTGTGTCTTGCAGATAGAATGATCCTTTCCTCCCTCCTTGCCTGGCTATGAATGGTTCTTCACATTTTGGCTGTAGCTTTCCAATGTTCTGAGCGTTTGGCCTCCGCCTCATTACCCAGTCTCCATCCTTGATGTTCTTAGTGACCACTTTTCCATTCCTCCATTTTCTGGTTTGGTCTTGGTATTTCTCGATGTAGTCAATTGCCTCTAGCCTGTATGCTTCGGTCATTTCCTTGGTGTACTCTTCATCCTTTGTGAGGTTTCATTTTATTGTGTGGAGGATCTGATATTTGATCTCCTCGGCATCATTGCTTCCTCTTCGTACAGTAGCTTGAATGGAGTGAACCTGGTGGCTCTCGATACGTTTGTGTTGTGAGACCACACAACCTTCAGCAGCTCTTCAACCCATTTGCCCTTTTAGTGATCTAGCAATGTCTTGGAGATTGCTGAGAATATGATCCTATTTTACCTTTCCACTGCTCCATTACTCTCTGGGTGGTAGACTGAGGCGAAGGCTACTTGTGTGCCGATGCTATTGCAGAATTCTTTGAACTTGTCTGAATTGAATTGCTTTCCATTGTCGACTATGAGCATCCTTGGAACCCTGAATCTGCAAATTATATTTTGCCAGAAGAATTTCTTGACTATTTCAGAGGTGATTGTTGCGAGCAGTTTGGCTTCTATCCATCTTGTGAAGTATTCTACTGCTACCACTGCATATTTGCTTCCGCCCTGAGCCGAAGGTAATGGGCCTACGAGGTCCATCCCCCATCACTGAAGCGGCCAGACCGGAGGTATTAGCTGTGTTTGTGCTCCCGGTGATGCCTGGTGTGGTGCAAAACTCTGGCATGCTTTGCAAGTTCTTACTATATGCAATGCGTCCTTGATATGCGTTGGCCAGTAGAAC
The DNA here is from genome assembly GCA_023333625.1 of Bothriochloa decipiens. NCBI lineage: Eukaryota > Viridiplantae > Streptophyta > Magnoliopsida > Poales > Poaceae > Bothriochloa > Bothriochloa decipiens. The sequence goes on from CM041632.1 coordinate 3,897,514, forward strand.
CCTTGCCTAATTGCCTTTGCTGAAAGTGCTTTAGGGCCAATGTGTGATCCACATGTTCCTGAGTGGATATCTTGTAAGAGGTCTCTGCCTTCTGATTCTGTGATGCACTTGAGCAGTCGTTGGACTATTCCTTTCTTGTATAGAACTCCGTCTATTATCGTGTAATTCCTTGCTCGTACGGCGAGCCTTGATGCAACTGTTTCATCTGATGTCACATGGAATCCGTTGATAAAATCAATTATAGGTTTCCTCCAGTCCTCTGTGTCTACTAGGAGTACCTGCGCAAATGCTTTTGTTGCTTTTGCGGTAGCTGGTAATGTTAATTCTTGGTAGAAGGTTCCTTTGGGTATCTCCGTTTGATTTGCTGCTGCTTTGGATAACTCATCTACCTCCGAGATTCCCTCCTTGGGATGTGCTTTAGGGTAAAGCCTTGGAATCTCTTTTCCATACCCCTGATTACTTCTAGGTATGCAGCCAATTCTGGGTTCCTTGTGACATAGTCTTTCTTGACTTGTCCTGTTACTATCTTTGAATCAGTTCTGACCATGATGTATCTCGCACCAAGTGCCTTGGCCTTGCCGAGCCCTAGGATTACTGCTTCGTACTCGGCTACGTTGTTGGTTGCTTTGAAGCACAGTCTTGCTGCGTATTTTGTTTTGATGCCCGATGGTGATATTAATACCGCGGAGGCTCCTGCACCTTGGATGCCCCACGCACCATCTGTGTACAGTGTCCACATTAAAGCCTCCGCTTTGTCTTCTGTGTGCTGCGGAGATGTCCATTCTGCCAAAAAATCTGCTAGCACTTGTGACTTGACTGCTGTTCTTGAGATGAACTTGATGCTAAACTGGGATATTTCTATTGCCCATTTACTGATTCTGCCTGACGCTTCCTTGTTGCCTAGGATATCGGCTAGCGGTTGTGCTGTTGGCACCAGGATTTCATGCTCTTAAAAATAGTGTTTGAGCTTCCTTGATGCTGTTACTACTACATATGCTATTTTTTCAACCTCCGAATAATTCAGTTTTGCTCCTTGCAGCACTTCTGATACATAGTACATTGGGTGTTGTACGCTTTTATTGTCAACTTTCTTTGGCCTTGAGTGTTTTGAAGAATGGTAGACTTCGTTCTGCTGACTTTGAGATGAATCTGCTGAGCGCTGCTATTTTGCCTGTCAGTCACTGTACTTCTTTCTTGTTTTCTGGTTCTCTCATTGTTAGCACTGCTTTTGTTTTATCTGGGTTTGCTCTTAACCCTTCTGGACCAACAATGTAACCGAGCATCATTCCTATGCTTACTCCAAAGATACACTTTTCTGGGTTCAGTTTTAACCCTGCTTCTCTGAGACTAGCGAAAGTTTCCCGGAGGTCGTCCAAATGATCTCCGGTCTGCTTGCTGACTACTGCTAGATCATCAACATAGGATATGATGTTTCTTCAGAGCTGAGCTTGCAATACCATTTGAATCATTCTTGAGAACGTTGATCCTGCGTTTTTAAGCCCTTCCGGCATTCTAACAAAATAGTAGGTGCTGAAGGGGGTTGTGAAGCTTGTTTTCTCTTCATCTTCCTGTCTTAGCCATATCTGGTGGTATCCTGAGAAGCAATCCATCAGAGAGAAGCGCTTGCATCCTGCTACCTTATCAATTGATGCATCTATTCTGGGTAATGGGAAAGGATCTTTTTTGCAGGCCTTGTTGAGATCCGTGAAGTCTATGCACATTCTCATTTTTTCGTTCTTTTTTGGCACCAAGACAACATTTGCTAGCCAGTCTGAGTACTTGACTTCTCTAATGACCTTGGCATCTAATAACCTTTGCACCTCCGCTTTCGTTGCAGTTATGCGCTCATCGGACATCTTCCTCTATTTTTGCTTCTTGGGTTTGACATTTGGATTGAGGTCGAGGGTGTGTTCAATCATATCCCGACTAATTCCTTGCAGATCTGATGCTGACCATGTGAACACATCCTTGTTTTTTGCTAGCAATTTTAACAAGTCTTGTCTTTCTACCTCTGATAGATTGGCACCTATGGTAACTTTCCAGTTCGGGACTGCTTCTTCCAATGGTAGTGTTATTGTATTCTCTTGGTCTGCCATGTTGGTTTTTCCCGCGGGCATGGCCAGAGGTTCCTCTGCTTCTACGGTGTTGATGTTTCTGTGTGCTTTGTAGATTGCTTTCTCTATGTTCCTTGCTTCTTTTTGACTTCCCCGCACGGTGATGATTCCATGTAATGCTGGCATCTTCATGCAGAGGTAGCCCATGTGTATTGCCACATTGAACTTGTTTGCGAATCCTCTTCCCAGTATTGCATTGTACTGGTAGTAGATGTCGACTACATCAAAGGTGATGTATTCTATCCTAGCACAGTCCCCATCTTTGAATGATACTGGTAGTGATATCTTGCCTAGGGCGTTGATCTTCTTTCCACCGAATCCGATCAGTGGGGTGTCCGGTGGCTGTAGCTGGCTTCTGCTTAGCTTCATTTGGTCAAACACATTGGCGAAGATGATATCTGCTAAACTCCCGGAGTCAACAAGTATTCTGCTTACCTCCCAGGCAGCTATATTTTCCTTTATAACCATGGCATCTGCATGCGGATAGCTTTCAACTTGGAGGTCTTGTTCTATAAATTCTATTGGCATCTTGGACCATTCTGTTGATCTGTAGGCGCCCTGAACTGCCACATTGTTTACCAACTGGAGGTGGTCCTTCTTTTGTTTTTTGGTTTCAAACTCTAATGCTGAGCCTCCGGCTATAGGTAGTATCATGCCAATAGTTGGTAGCGCTGAATGTGGGTTTAGCTGGTTTTCTGTCGGAGGCTCTGCCTTTGCAGTTGCTGTTGTGGTCAAAGCATACTGTGGAGGTGTTGGTAATGCCTCATACTGTCTCTGTTGTGCTGCCGGAGGCGTTTGCATACGTGTTGATTCAATGAGTGCTATGTGTCGAGGTCTTTGGTTGATGTTAGACCATTTTCTGCTCTGTTCTGGGTGTAGCCCTGATGTTGTGATGTTTGCTGATAGACTGGTCTCCAGGCCGGTAGTGCCACCGGATAGTACTGTTGAGCCAAGTTGTGCTACGGTAATGGCTCTGGAGTGTATCCTGGGAAACTTGGGTTGTACTGCTAATAGACCTGCGCACTGTGAGCGTGATTAACCTCCCTGCTATCTTGTTGTTGGGGCTGTAGCTGTGAATGTTTGGTCTTTATCCTGGCAAGTGTCTCTTGGGCCTCCGGGCAGTCCCGTGTGATGTGCCCTTTGTCCTCTCCGTGGAAGAGGCAGTATTACTTCCTTGGTTTCTTATTTTTGCTCCAGCTCCTAGACTTGTTGCTTTTGTTGTAGCCTTGTCCCCTTTGATTTCTCTAGTCATAACTTTCTTTTTTGTCCCGAGAATCCAGAGGCTGGCTAGCCTGCAAATTGAAAACTTATTTTTGCTGGTTTTGGTATTGTTGTCTTTGCTGATTCCTGTTTTCCCTTCTGTTGCTATTGCTTGAAGACTGTTTACTTTGACCATCTGCTTCCTCCAATCTCTTGCAGAGGTCATTGTCAGACCTGCAGTATTTTTCAAACTTCTCGTGCAGTTGAGCCATTGTGGCTGGCTTTTTTCTTGCTAAGTGACTGGCGAATGGGCCGATTCTGAGTCCTTTGATTGCTGCTTCTATGGCCACCCCGTCAAGGATGGTGCTTTAGCCCGAAGGTGTAGGAATCTCTGATAATAGTCTCTGAGGGGTTCACCCTTGAGGTGCTTGTTGCTGAACAGGTCTGACGATGTTAGCAACTCGCTTGTGTAAGCTTTAAAGTTTGCCAATATCTGATCTTGTAGGTTCTCCCATGAATATACCGTGCTCAATTTCAACATTGAGTACCATGCTAGTGCATTTCCTTATGCTGCAATCACGAATGACTTGGCCATTACGTGATCCTTGCCTCCGGCGGAGGCTACTGCGGCTTCAAAACTCATTATAAACTGCCTCGGATCTGAATTACCATTGAATCTTGGTAGAGATACAGGTTTGTAGCTCGGAGGCCATGGTGAGCTTTGTAGGCCTTTGAACAGTGGTGATTTTGGGTCAAATACTCTTGATGGTGTAGGTAGGCTTGGAACTATGGTGTGCGTAGGATGTGCGTTCACAGTTGGGGGTCGACCTACCATGACTGGTTGAGCAACCTCCGCTGGACCTGCTATCGGATGTTGCATGCTCTGTATTTCTGCTTGCAGAATGGCCATTTGCTGCCTTATCTCGTCTGCTTGACGTGATGATTGTATCATTCTTTGTGTGGCAGCTTGCTGCGCCCTTAACCTGTCTCTTTCGGCTTCCATGCGGTGCATCTCATCTCTCAGCCTGGTCAACTCGTCGTCTTGGTTCTGGGCTGTCGGATGCTGCTCAGACGGGTCCCCCCTTTGTGCAGCGTTGTTGTGCTCTTCATCACCTCCGTCCTCTGGTGCGGAGGCATAAGTGCTCTGAATATTTCTCCTTGGCCTCCCACAAGGAGAGGGTTGCGGTACCTCCGCCTCAGCGGCGGTACGTCTCCTCGCGGTGGTTTTTTTTCTGGGTGGCATTTGTGGGTGTTATCTCCGGCCAAACACAAGCGGTGGGCGCCAACTATTAGAACCGAGTCCCAGTAGGTTAGACTGAAGATAGAATGAGTAACCCAGGCGGTTTCTCTCTCTGTATTAAATATGAACATTACAATGTGGGTCTGCCAGCGAGTAATGCCACAACTACCAGGGGGTCCTCCCCTTATTACACAGGGGGCGTGGCCTTATATAGTGGCTCCCCAGCTCGAGGTTGAAAGTACATGTGTGCCCCCAAAGGGAGTTTCGAAACCCTAGACACTGACTCTATTACATGTGGGTCCCTTAGGGGCGCGTTGGGCCACCATTTCCTGGCCACGGCCATGGGTTGTGGCCCATCACCACTCCCAAGAGGCCCGTCAAGCCCACCAACTGTCCTCATGCCTCCCAGCTGGCTTCAGCACACCACCCAGGTAGAAGCAGCCTCAGGTTATCGCCTCCTCCACACAGAGCCTCCGGGCCCAGCGAGGCTGTGTCGACTAGCCTCCGCTCGGCAATGGTGATCTTCGCCGAGCCTCTTCCGTTGACCGGTTCGAAGCCTCCGCTGGAGGCTGCCCAGCGGAGGTACAACCTCCGCCTGAGTGAGGGTCGTCGCCGCCGGGTCTCCGCCGTCGACCGGTTCGAAGCCTCCGCTGGGGGCTTCCCAGCGGAGGTGCAGCCTCCGCCTGAGCGACGGTCGTCGCCGCCGGGTCTCCCCGGAGACCTCCGCCCGGAGATCCGTCCTCCGGTGATGACTCTAAAACCTGCAAGCGTGGGCCAGGTTGAACACAGTCGGAACTATTAGCCAGATAGAAATCGGAGGTAATAAGCTCCCCTGGTCCTGGGGCCGGTCCTGGAGCGCATCCTCAACACCCACAGATAAAATTGTATTATTCACATGAAATTAATACGAGTAGTAGTCTCTTTTCATTCGCTTCCGTAAGACTTCGGCCTTTGGGAATTATGATGTGTGAAATTGTAATATTGTATAGAGTACAACCTCCATTTTTAATTAGAAGTCGTTTCAATCTTTTTTACATCTATTTTGTTATGTCTCTTGATATATATTAGATCTAAATGAGTAGGAAAATGGATGTATGAAAAAAATTAAAATGTTGGTAATTTGAAAGGGAGAGAATATATTTACCTTGCAACGTTATCTCCATCGATGGGGTGCGCGGGGGTCGCTGTCTGTGCATGATATCCCAGAGTAGAGCAGCCATTAAAGCAGCAAATGCCACACTCGCGCAAGCTAACAGTATTACCACCCAAAGTTCGAGCTTCGATGGATCTGTTAACGGAAGGTAATAATGGCTATTAGAGAGTGAGACTTGAGCGACAGTAAGTGCTGTATATATATATATATATATATATATATATAG
>CM041632.1:3927465-4039862 GCA_023333625.1 Bothriochloa decipiens
CGCGCAAGCGACGCTGGGCTTCTTCCACGGCGGAGTCGTCGCAGTCAAGGGAGAGATCATCCTGCAAGACCCAGATCTCTGACGCCGAGTTCATTGACACAGGGTTGAAGTGGGGCCCGCTTCCTGTGGCGTGGGGCCCGCGGCAACGACGTGTGCATATCCTCCACGCGCTGTGGCTGTTCGCCTCCACGCCAGGCAACAAGTTGCAGTGCTAGCAATGGTCTCCATCCACGTGCATAACCTGGGGCCCACTACAGTCTTTTTATTCGCAGCTTTATCTTCCTACTTTATTTTCTGTTTCAGGCCTTGTTCAGGTACCGAATCGGCGGCCGGATTCGAGAAACACAGTGCGCGTGTTAAATTAGTATAATATAGTATTTTGTTTAGTATTTTGTTTGTAGTTGGTAAAAATTATTTAAATTTTGAAAAATTAGGCTTAAAATATTCGTCTCGTAAAGTACAACAAAATTGTGTAATTAGTTTTTAATTTCGTCTATATTTAGTACTTCATGTATGAATCGATATTTTGATGTAATGAAAAATAGGAATTCTGCATAGTAAATTGAGAAGTGAATTTGAGAAACTAAACAGGCCTTTTCTTTCAGCACGGCACTCACAGGTCCGGACAGAGACGGCCGGCTTCTCTGTGGTTGTGTTGTGCTTGCTTCGCAGCCTTCGGCCTGCCATCCTCTGCTTCATCCAGACAGCTGCTTCTTTAGCACGGGATCGACGGTACTGTTTCCATGTGGGTCTTTAGATTGAGCTTCTGTTACCTTCGACAACGTCATCAACACCATCTTTAGTCATCGGCATGGTTTCTTCTTCAACACCTCTTTTAATCGTCGCAGTGCGCGGTCAGTCCATCCGGGTACACACATCTCTGACGCCCCTGCGTATACCTCTCGCTGGCAGGATCGTTCTCTTCCATGTCTCAGTCGACGTTGATATCTCTATTTTGGTCGCAGGACCTTTACGTATCTATGTCTTCTTTTGAGGACCTTTCTGTAATTTGGTTGCTTAATATATAATATATGTTATCGTAAAAAAAAACTTTCACAACCGCTCGCACCACGCTGGCTGGACCGAAGTTCAGAAGCAGAGAGACTCGAGGCCGGCTGGTGCAGAGAAGAAAATTCACCATTTGACTTCTCGTGGACGGACGCTGGTGGCGCGATTCTTCCCTGCCGACCAGGGTGGCAGGCAGCACTGTGCCGACCACCCTGGCCTGCATGCAGCAGGAATCTTTCGGCCCAAGTCATTTGTATGTACGGTGGCCCAGTAAACAAACAAACTCTTCAGCCCATGTGGAGCCACACGCCGCCGTTGCACTGCACTTGTTTGTGTTCCTGTAGTATTCCGACTTCCGTCTTCGGTTTCAATTTCTGTTTCTTTTTCCTTTTTTCTTTTCTTTTTTCTTTGATTCTATTTTATTTATTTATTTATTTATTATTTTAATAGTTAATGTATTCCTATTTTTCTTTTATCCTAATTAGTTATTTCCCTTGTTTATTTTTTCACACCGCGGGTTTGTTTTTCTAGCAAACAAACCTTTTATTCTTTTTTGTTTTCTCTCTTTTCCTTTTTTAATGTGATCCAGCTAGTTTTGTTTTATTTATCGGTAATGCTAAGGATAGGACGTCCTAAGACATGCTATCTCAGTGGAACATCGGTTTACAACTAACAAAATATCGCTGATAACGTAATAGAACATCGAAGAAGTGATTATTGTATTTGTCCATTGTATTTTTCTTTTCATAGAAAAAAATTATATTGTATTTATCTTTGTACCGTTCTTGAGAGAAGTTTTGTCTACTATCCTTCTATAGAAGAGAATTGTCTATTATATTTATCCTCGTCCATTATATTTAGCACTGTATTTATCAATTGTGTGTTTAGAATATCGCCAAAAATACACCAAAACATCATAGAATATACGACAGAACATCGTGTGAATGACTCAGGTAGGACAGTGCACAACAGGGAGATGGGCCGGGCCTGCTAGCGTGACTACGTTCTAGCGCTAGCAGGACTCATATATTTTTGCACTTTTTTATTTATTATGTATATTTTTATATTCATATGTATCACATGGTATATTTTTTTGTACAACATTATGCTTGTGTGGATGGAATTTATTTAATAAAATAATCTTTCACATTTAGTATCAATCGTCGACAAGGTTTACATGGTCTAGTGGTGGGCCACTATATCTGTAAAGTTTGTTTGTTCGACGTTTATTGAACACGAATTTTATATAGATTTCACCGAGTAGAATTACGTTGGAGGGAGCCCGACGCGAGTGGACAAGCGCGGCAGCTGCTGCTTGCGAACCTGGGCCCGAGAAACGGCCCAATTTCGAATTCCACCAAAGTGCACGCGGGGTGGTCGGCGTCCGACTCGTCATCAGCCTGGTCGGCACGTAGTCGCCCCCGCTGGTCGCCTAAGCCTTTCTGTGCTGTGCTGGATATGTGAAGTAGGCCGGCCCGTCGCGTGCCAAGCTGGGCTGGGTCGTTGGCTGCGTTGCTGCTACTGGCCCAAGCTGCTTCTCCTGGAGCAAGCGGCCCACGTCTGCATGAGGCTGGTCTTGTTCGGTTGTTCCCTGGAGCAGTGGAGCGAGCGCGGCCCAAACCTGGAGCAGCCAGCCAGCGCGAGTTTCCTATTCCGTACTAACACTACGACTTCATTTTAAAGATGCACATACAAACAACCAAATGAAATCTGAACATTTCAAGTTTGGTAATAGCATAAGTCTCCTTTCAAGGGATTGTGGAGCTCAGCAAGGTAATCATCAAGCCTCTAGTGTCCAAACTATCATCATCAAGCCTCCTTGTCCCTGAACTATCAACAATTCAGTGCACAATTAACAAAAAAAATTAAAATTGATCTATATAGCCAAGTAAATGCAGACATGCTAAAAGATAGTTCAAAAGGTATTAACAAGTTAGTTTATCTGAAAATTAAGGAGATCGCAGCTGTTGAAAATTACCTGCAACATGCAAGCAAAATTTGCTTGATTTCTTTAACCACTATCAGCAGCAAATTTGTTCACATCCCACAGAATGACAGGTACTGCTTGTTCCAGGCAGACTATGAATTAGGTAGGGGCACATCCTGAATGCTAGCAAAGGTACATATGTATAAATCAAAACTCATTATCTTGACTTTCACATGCTTACTTTAGTCTAAGCTAAGATGCAATGAAAAGGATCAAACATCTTTAAAGAAGGATCAAACACCTTTAAAGAATAATTTTTTTTGAGTAACACCTTTAAAGAATAATTCAACAGCCCATTTACTACTGAGATCCAAGCAAGTTGTCAACCTCAGAATAGATAAAAAAAAATCATGTTTATCTCTATTTACATAACTATAACGGTTGATCGGGCGCTAATGGGCTGATTTGTGACCCAAATCAAGTTTAGATACCGTAATGACACACTTAAAATGTTTATGGACCGGGGTGACACCGCTGAAAAGTTTAAGGACCGGTTTTATATTTTACTCGATAAGAAACTATCCAAAGCAGTCTTTGTTATCAACAAGTGTATTTGCGCCATGGAAGATGAAAGAATAACAAGTGCCACATCATTAGAAGCATTTGCGGATAGGATTTAATATAAAAGGAGAAATTTTCTTGCCTTTATATCCTTGTTTATAAATCCTTCCACATATCCTGCATTAATACCCAACAGGCACTCCTCTTACGTATCACTCTCCAGCTTGCTGCAATTTCCACGAAGAAAATGTTGTCGACAAAATTTGCAACTTGAAATCTTGAATGTCTCAAGGATCACCTTGTCTTGTATTGGTACCTGATACACAGGAAGCACCATTTACGAACCAAGAAAACGGCAAGCACTCCTGGTTGATAACAAATCGATGTAGCTCTTTCCACCTGCAGAAACAACGTAGTGATCCAGCCTTACTGCAGAGTCCAGCCAATCAAATCGATTACACTATAAAATAAAATTTTAGTCCCAGCAACAAGCTCCACGATTCTTCTTCCCAGCCAAATTGAAGGCACTGGTGAAAACTCTACCCATTTGGCTGAGTCTCATTGCACTGGAGAGTTCCTCCAGTCCATGGCGACCGTCATGAAAGGTGATCAGGACCTTCGAATATTTGGTAGGACCGTGGCTGTTGATTTGTTCTGCAAGATGATAATCGTAAGTATGTATTTCAGAAACTGATCTGAAACCTCACCATCCAGAATTTTAGATTTGCACACACGCACAAAAAATAATTGTCTGTTTCTCAAGTAGCAGTAGCAGCTAGCCATCAACAACCGGCCATGTAGTAGTAGCAGCACATTGCCATGCACAACAGTACCATGCAAACAGCGACGAGCAGAGCAAGAAAACAGATACAGAGAACTCATGAGAAGGTTGGCTGAACATGGCATCAGAAGGCAAGCAGTTAGCAGCAGCACCGGGCCATCAGGCCATCACCAGGCAAGCATTTAGTAGATCGTTGAACATTCAAGAGTCAAACGACATGAATTCAGAACATACGAATTCAGAACGGACCTGGATCTGAAGAGTCTCCAACTGAGCGATCTCGCCTAGACGTGTGATGTCGTACTGCCGAGTGCCGTGTCACGTGGTGATGAAGCTGGTGATGGAGATCGCCGTGGTCAGCCGCCGTCGACGGCAGGGATCCACGCCGTCTCATGCACCTTCTCGGTCTTCTGGACGAGGCTGGAGTGGAAGACCTTCAGCGCCAGTGCTGAAGCCGTCAGCGCCGAGGCGAGTGGAGTAACCGAAGCCGAGCGACGGCTTGCCGGCGCCAGGGCGGACCGTCGCCCGGTCACTGCGTCCGCCCTTTCACCGCGGGTTGTGGCCGCCCAATCGCCCGACCACCTCCCGATCACCAGGGGCGACGATCACTGAATGCAAGGATACAGGAAGGAGCCGCGGAGATCGCTCGATAATGGAGATCGCTCGATAATAGCTCGACTCGTTTTATACGAGTGAGGTCGTTCTAAAAAGCCAACTCGTTATAACGAGCCAGCTCGAGCTGGCTTCCTTAGCTCGTACGAGCCAGTCAAGCTCTGACTTGCTTTTGTTATGTGCGTGTATATATATTATCTACAGACCTAATCAGTTGTCCACTCAATTAGTTTCTCATTTATTTTGCTTCGTTCTTAACTTATATATGGATAATGTGTAAATTATATGCGTATGACTATCATATACTCATGATTATAGTCTTGATGGGCTATCTGGATAAAAACTGAAAAACCTTGGATGGATCAATGGAATTATATTTACAAGTATATATTCTTCTTTATTAAATTTATAAATACTTTAAGAAATTATGTTTTTATGGTTTGGCTCATGAGCCAAACTAGCTGGCTTGAGCTGGTTAACGAGCCGAGCCGAGCCAGAACCTTAACGAACCAAGCCATAACGAACCGAGCCGTAACGAACTGAGCTGGCTCAATATTCAGGCCTAGCGACCGGGTATGGGGGTGCGTGAGGGGTGAGGGAGAGTGAGAAGTCGAGCAAATTTTTAATCTGAGCCTTTGGATCTATAGCAGGTATGTTATTAGCCCTTGATTTTGAATGAAGGGATTGACTTGGAGAAATTTTTAATTATAGTAGAGACTATATTACATACGAGAAATATACTTGCATCTTCTTTTCTTTTTTCATACTTTTTTTTTGTTTATTTTCCTTTTATACGTCTATAGGTCTGTGTGAGTATATTTTTTCTTTTACCTATCACAGTGTTTACATTCGTATGTGTATATATATATATGAAAACTTTAATCAACCTTCTGTGTAACGTATGCTATGGAAATCAACCTCCTGTGTAAACTATAAAAACTGTAATTAAGACCACATAAATCTAATCTGATGGCTAGAGGTTGGGGGCTTAAATGCTAAAATAACCCACTTTTAGGACGGGGATGAGTGTGCACAGGAGGCTGGTTTCCATAACATATGTAGTTTGCACACGAGGCTGGTTTCTGTAACATACGTTACCATATATATATTTCTTTTCCTTTTATATATGTTTCTCTTTTTCTATTTTATTATATTTCTTTTCCTTATGACTCCACCGCGGCATTCCATGTGGTACGTAAGTTTTTTATTCTTCTTGATTTATTTTTTCTTCTATTTATTTTTTTCCTTTAGTTTTATTTATGTTTTTCTTTCCGTTTATTATTTTTGTTTCTATTATAATAATTCAAAAATGGAGTAAGTAGTTAGTAGAAATGTTTGATTGGGTTTTGTTGGCCCGTGCCAAGTCCCTACCATCCTCTTAATTCAGATTTAGGCCTCAAGAGATGGACACTACAAAACTATAAGCAATTCAACATTTCGAGAAACAACTTTAATTAAATATATATTAATACTTATACTATATTAATTTTTTAATAAATTTATTTAAAGATATAAATATTACACATATTTTTTTATAAATTAAATTAAACTTGTGATACAAACCCAAAACCATATTTATTTTAGACCGGAGGAGTGCACGAGAAGTAAATCTTCAAAAGTGTAAATAAATATACAGATCCTCCCTTCGTCGTGTTGCAATGCATATGGATGGAGGGTCACTCGAAAACTGAAAAAAAATGATCCCAAAACCACGTGAAATTTTGATCTCCATGCTTCATAAAAAAATAAATATAATGATGAGCTATAGACGAAATGATTTGATCGTGTCGTACATATAAATTCGTGTACGAAATCAAGTCATCTTCAAAGCAAATTGTTTTTTCCATACTAGACTAGTGTCACGACATCTGTATCACCACCATCCTCAGAAAACGTTACTATATAACTAATTATTAAACACGTACAGTACTATTTCGCTAGTACAAATACAAATAAAGAAAAAATGATAGAATAGAAATAAAAACAAATCGCTCAAGAGAAAAAGAGTTCGCTAAAAAACAAAGCTATGATTTTATCTCTTGGGTGGCGTTCGTCATCTCTTCCCCTTCTCTCGCCCGCTCCACGCCCCCACCCCCATCGAACACACAGCAGCCAAAAAAGCCTCCCAAAAAAACACAACACACAGAGCTCCCAGCCCCAACCCAACCCGGCCACCCTCCCTCTCCCTCTCGTGCTCCTCGCATCGCCGGTGACCTCGACGCCCTCGGTCGCCTCCTCGCAAAACCCTAGCTCTGGTTCCCCTCCCCCTCCGCCGCCGTCGCCCCGCTCGCTCGGATCGCGCCGCAAGCCGCTGCCTCTCCTCTCCCTGCCCGCTCTCCACCGGAAACCCTAGCTCACTCCCCCGCTCGCTCAATCGGATCCCGCGAGGCCGCGATGGCGGAGAGGAAGCTGGATCGACCCTCGGCGCTCGGCAAAGGTGAGCCGCCCGATCCGCGCGGCCCGCGGGAGATCCCGATCTGCCGCCGCCGCCGCCCGCTGCCCTGGATTGGCCCTCGGCGCAGATCTGTGGTTGATTGGTGGGTGCCCCCGATTTGACGTCTGGTTGTTGCGTCGCGCAGGTGGGCTGTCGCTTGGGATCGAGGAGGACAGGGCCGCCGCCGCCGTCATGGGGTTCGTCGACGACTCCAAAGGTGCGGATTTCCTCACCCGAAATCACTTACCTCCTATTCCTCCCTGATTCATTTCGGACCGCTTGTTTAGCAGTTGAGGAATTTCTGTGGTGGGTGCCATGTCTGAGTGCCTAGGGTTCGGTTTGGGGGCTGCTAGCTCGTGTTCGCGTGGATGCATGTGTTCCTGTGCTGTTGCTCTCCTCGGTCTGTGTGCATAGGAGTGTGTGAGCTCGTGCGTCTGTAGGCTGTATACGACCATGTTTTGCTGAGCGTTGACCCTGTGCTATGCAGATCACCAGCTCCTGGATAACAGCATTCCCCTGTCTCCTCAGTGGCTCTACGCCAAACCTGCTGATGGAAAGGTTTGTGATCAAATGCTCTCCCCTCAGTGTTTGCTTTTACTGTACCATGATGTTGATTGACTGCTGGTAGGACTGATTGCTAAGGATGCTGGGTGCTCATTGCAGATCTCTCTGCCTCATGGGTCCTCCCTTGATCCTGCTGAAAAGGAAGTGAGGATGCAGGAAGGAACTGTTGATAGGAAAGAACGAAGGAGGAATGTGTTCGATGCTGACACTGGTCTTCGCTGGCTTGAAGAGGAGAGGGAGACGAGCCTGCTTGGGAGGAGGGAGCGCAAGAAGGATGTGGACCGGGATGTCGACAGTCGCAAGACTGATCGCCGTTCTGACAATGTTTCTGCAAGGGACAACACTGATCTGCGTGCAGCTCCTGCATCTGAAAGGTGGAATGATGGTTCCACCCGAAGCTTGGGGAATGAGGGACGCCGTGATGGAAAATGGTCATCAAGATGGGGACCTGATGACAAGGAGAAGGACTCCAGGTCAGACAAGAAGTTTGATGCAGAGAAGGATGAAACCCATGCTGATAAACAGACATTCACAGGAAGGCTGCTGTCTGAGTCCGATTCCCGTGATAAATGGAGGCCTCGTCACCGGCAGGAAAGTCATTCTGTCGGAACAGCAACGTACCGCGCTGCTCCAGGCTTTGGATCCGAGAAAGGGCGTGTCAAGGACTCGAATGTTGGTTTTGCCGCAGGACGAGGCAGGGGAGACCCAAACTCAGTTGCATCCTTCAACCGTCCATCATCTGCTGGATCAATCGGTGCTCCATCTGTGTATGGGAAGTCTGCAAAAGCTGCTGTTAGTTTCCGCTACCCAAGAGGGAAGCTTCTTGATATATACAGGCAGAAAAATATGATGTCATCCTTTGAAGATGCTGACATGAAAATGGAGGAAATTCCTTCCATCACACTCTCTACTGCTGCAAAACCCCTAGCCTTTGTTGTACCGGATACTGTTGAAGAGGTAATACATAGGTTATATTCTTCCTACTATCTGTAACATCTTCGGTCTCTTTTTTTTTTCTGTTTATTTACCTGCTTGACTACTTTTCAGGCTCTCCTGGAAGATATTAGAAAGGGTAAAATCATCAGCAGTGAAGGAATCAATGGGACTGGAAACAAAAAAGAGAGGGCAAAAGAGCTTGAAGGTATATCTACAATGTGGGATGTTAGTTGTGCCATGATTTTATAGATCTAAAAAATGCAAATGTTACTGTTTATCCATGGCTTCTTATTCATTGGGTAGAGTCTAAATCTTATAATTGTTTCAGAACCAGCTTCTGGTATTGATGATGACAAGGGCAAAGTCAGTTTTGCAATTGCTGGGTTGGGTCAAGAAGGGTCTTCGGGTTTGATCTCAGAGAAGGACGCCCTCTATGTTGAAGGGACACTTCCGAGTGGCGTCAGTACATCACCAAATAAAAGTCTGGAGGAAAATGCCGTCAGCAATCAATATGGGATTACTGACATTCGGGAAGGTTTGAATACTGATGAAATGAAGTCAGTTGCTGATCATGATCTTGGCACTAAGCTGCCTGATGATTCAAATACTCTGTTTGATGTACCATCCTTTGAGCACCCTCGAGAACCCCCTATGCCATACCAAAGCAATGACATGGATATAAAAGTGGGTGGCCATGCTAATTATCCAGAAGAGTTGACACTATATTATCTGGATCCCCAAGGAGGTGTGCAGGGTCCTTTTCTGGGTGCTGACATAATTTCCTGGTACGAAGATGGATACTTTGGTTTGGAGTTACCCGTACGTTTGTCTCAGGCTCCAGATGATGTTCCTTTCCGCCCACTTGTTGAATTCATGCCCCACCTTGGGCAAAAACCGCAATCTCATATACCTCAACCCAGCGATGGAACTGCTGAATCTCTGGAATCATCTCAAAGTAAATTTGAATCCACAGTTCCTACTGCTTCCTCTGGGAAGAGTGACCATGCTTCCTCTGGGAAGAGTGACCAAGTGTCTAACTCGAATTCTGAAAGCAATGCCGTTGATCCTAAAAGAGGTGATCATGAAGCATCAGTACCTTCTCGTACTGGTTGGCTATCTTCACCAGAAACGGGAAAGGATATAGCAAATACTAGTAATCGCCAGCAACACATTCCTGAATCAGTGAATCAGGATGCTGAAGGTTGGTTCTTTTGTTCAGAAACTCATTTGCCCTATTTATGGTTTTGCTATTTAATGTTCAGTTCTTTTTCATGTTTATTGCTCACTTTTTTCATGTTCATGACAGAAGTGTTGTACACTGGAAGGCCTAACAGCAGCATGGGTCAATCCCTACGGGACCTTGAGAATGACCGTGCAGATTTCCAGTTGGCACCACATGATCCTCATTCTGTGGTTGGAGAAGCTAATTTGCCGCAGCATAATATCCCAAGGGAGAGTGATCTGAGTCCTCTTGGCTTACTTTGGTCTGAGCTGGAAGGGCATCCTAAACAACCACTCTCATCAAATGTACTTGGTGTAAATGAGCGGATAAATCCCAAGCCTACAACACCCAAGGACATTCCACCTGTAAACATGAGACACGGGGCACTTAGCAGGATGAATGAAGTTTCTAGCGTGCGTGATGAGTGGCCTGCAAACTTTGGACGGCTGGACAATATGAATGATGCAAACATTTCTGGCAGAATCCCTCAAGTTGAAGCTGAGCATCATTTGAATTTTGAGGGGCAAATGCTGCTTCAACAGATCAGACGGGAGCAACAGCAATTGCAGCAGGAGCAATTGATGGCCCGCAACAATTTGGAGTTTCCTGGTGCATTTCCTGGGCAAGTGTTTGATTCTTTGCACCAACATCGCCAGCCTATGAATCAACCTCTTTCTGATGTGGAGCATCTTTTGAGAGTCCAGTTTGAAATTGAGCAGCAGCAGCAACGCCGCCAGCTCCAACAAGAGCAGCACCAACGGCAGATACAGCAGCAACGGCAAGCCCAGCTCTTGCAACAACAGCAGCAGCAGCAGCAACAACAACAACAGATGATCCTCGAGCAATTGTTGCAGCAGCAGCTGCAGGGTTCAAATTTTGGACCAACAAATATGGTTGATCAAGTCTTACTTCGTGAACATGTATTAAATGAACTGCACCAGCAACCTCACCATTTGCAAAGGCAGCATGATGCGGCTATTGAACAACTTATTCAAGCAAAATTTGGTCATGGCCTTCATAGGGAGCATCATAATGATATGTTGGATGTTCTCTCACGTCCAAATCAGAGACAGATGCTTCCTTTAGAGCAGCAAATTCTTCTAGGCCTTCAGCACGAGCAACAACTTCAGTCTCAACAATTGGCAAATGCTCTGCGGCAACATTCAGGCAGGGAGGAGGTCTGGCCAATGGATGATCCTGCCCAGTTTATCCGCTCAGGGACCAGTCCAAATCAGAGACATGGTCGTTTTGATCTCCTGGAGAACCTTCAGAGATCGTCGTCTTTTGATCATCATGAACATCTTGACCGCAGCTTATCTTTGCATGAACGTTTGCATAGGGGAGGTCAAGGTAGTCACTCCCTAGAGCGGTCTGGCTCTTTGCCTGGTGGTGGTCCTGTACCAAACCCAGATGTCATAAATGCTCTAGCTCGCCATCATGGACTCGGTCAGTTGGAAACACATCCTGATATATATGGCCAGATGCCTATGCTTCCTTCTGGGGTTCATCCCCAGCAACATAGGCTTCAGGAACAGCTTCCTGGTTCTCACGTAGGAAGGCTTGAAAGGCACTGGTCGGATGCCAATGGACAGATGCAAAACAGTCTAATGGAATCTTCACGCATCAACCAGTTGCAGATTGAAGCAGAGAAGCAGAGGAGGAATGTGGAAATGAACCTTGCTGTTGACAATCCACATGCATGGGCATCCCTTATGAACAAAGAGAGGAATGCAGAACAAGATTTGAGTGACATAATTCATAAGAAACTGGTCCTCCAATCGCAGCAGTCCCTGGGTTTCCCTGATGTTCCTGTTCCAGCATCATTTGGGCGTAAGGATCACTTTGCGCAACCTGTTGCGGAGAACCCTCTAAGATCAGTGGACGTGTTGTCGTTTGAGGAGTCTCTTGCAGAAAGGTCACTT
This sequence comes from Bothriochloa decipiens, assembly GCA_023333625.1. Taxonomy (NCBI): domain Eukaryota; kingdom Viridiplantae; phylum Streptophyta; class Magnoliopsida; order Poales; family Poaceae; genus Bothriochloa; species Bothriochloa decipiens. The sequence goes on from CM041632.1 coordinate 3,939,433, forward strand.
TTTGGAAAGTCAGGGCAGCTGGCGCAAGAGGGATCAGCCAATCTGGGTACTTTACCCAAAAGTATTGAGAACACTGGAAAATTTAACCTTAGATCAGGATCTGGATCAATGCTTGAGCAGAAGCATTTTCTTGGAATTGATGATGTTCAAAGGGACTTTTCAGATACCACAGGTGGTAGAACATCAGCTAATCAACTGGTTGGGAGTGTCAATGAGTTAACGAGGGTTAAAAAGCAGGGTTCTAGTGCGAGCTTGGCTGGGGATGATACTGATTTTGCTGAAGAAGCTCTTGGTAAATGGTATTATTCTAAACTTGTATATGTGCTGCTCCATTATCTACTATCTTTATCAAAAGGATATTCACTTATCTCCTGCATCCCACCAAATTATCATTTTAATAATTCTTTTTGGCATGTTACCCAGTTTATTTGATGTTCTCACATTAGGCCACTGGATAGTTCTAATATGTGCTTCAATTTTTGTGAGGCCTCGCTTCGCTGATAAGCATACCTTAATGCAATGTCTTGTTTCTGGGAAAGAGTTTTGACTCTATAATATTTGTTATTAAGGCATTTATATATATATATGATTCTAACTTACTTTTCTATAGTGTTCATTGTATTATTTTACATGCGCATTTTATTTTTCCTTGAATGTCCACTTAGGTGAGTGCAAAATTGGCTTTATATTGTATTTATAATATATAGATGTGCAGGTCTGATTCTGGCATGTCAAAAGGAAGTTCTCACTCCTTACTAAAGCGCTCTACAAACCAACATACTACATCTCAGTCAGTTCCCGCAGATCTGTCTTCAGCAATCAGGCTGAAGAAAGCAGGCCTTGTATCCTCTGATGGTATGGTTTTTTAAACTGTCTGGATTATTTGGATATGGTTAATATTGCTTTGAGGTTGTATACTAAAAGTCAGCTGAATTTGCTTCACTTAAAACAAGCTGTCAATTGCTAAAATAAAACCGTCTAGACCACATACTGGATAGTAGTATGAGTGTGGCTTATAGTTATAGGTATGTCCTGTGATAGTTTGAACGGGTGAAATGTTGGTGTGCAACCTGTTGCACAATAACCGCAACCTGAAGTATTTTTTTGTTACCATTCTATTTATCTACGAAATTTTATGTCTGCTTTATATCAGACGTTTAATTTTGATGATCTGACTATGCAGAGAATAAGATGGAATCAGGAGTTGGATCAGTAGCCCAGGGTATGGAAGGCAGTGTTTCTAGCAACAAAGAAGCAGGGTTGTATAGCATGCCATCAGCCACCAACAATCCAGATGCCTCTGGTCAGTCCTTCAGTGAAGCGCTGAAGAGCTCGAGGAAGCCTCCGTTGCAGTATGATGCCTCTGAATCTGCAGACAGTGGCCCAGGTGGTAAGGGCGCAAAGAAGAAAGCAAAGAAAGGAAAGCAGATTGACCCTTCTCTTCTTGGCTTCAAGGTCCACAGTAACCGGATCATGATGGGCGAGATTGTTCGAGATGATTAGCATATTCATGAGTGTACATACCTGGTAGGAGGTGGCCTTAGAATCATGATTGGCTTCAAGGTCCACAGTAAACCCTAAACTCTGTGTACATGCTCTCTCACCTTTTTGTAACTCAGCAGAAATTTTGTACCATGGCTTCATTTTTGCCCAGTTCTCTTAGCCTCTCTTAGCCATAGGTCTTACCCGATTTCTCAGATTTAGAAATTAGGGAGCCTTTTTCTTTCTCTTATCGGAACCCCCAAGTTTACAGAAGTGTCATTTGTAAAGAACAGCCAAGATCATCATGTATTGTGTCATAGTTTTGATGATCTATCGTAAACTGTGAATATATCCTAGTACTGGAGCATGGAACGCTTGGTGTTTTGTTGTTTCTTTCTGTTCATTTTGATCGAATTTCGGCATGCTGTTGATCCCGGGAAATGCTGTGAACGGATTACAGGTAAGGGTCACACGTAGGAGAGATGATCTCGTGCATGCTGTTGATCTCAGGAAATGCTGTGAGCGGATCACAGGTGAGAGAGATGGTCTCGTGCTTCTTCGGTGAGACTCGCTGGCTGGTCATGTGAGATAAGAAGAATGTAAAACCGGCACATGGACGAGCCTCAGCAGATCAAGTATGGAAGAAGCACCACATGTGATATGCATTGTAGGAGATACCCTTCAGTTGATCTTTCTTATACGCAAATAAATGAATAAATGAGGAAGTAGCTATGTTCAGTCATCAGTGCATAGTGGCATCTGGGATCTGATACGTGGGGTCAGATTGAGAAGATGGTTTCGGCCACGGAGAGTTCGCATGGGCCGGTTCCTCTTCTGATCCCATCAACTCAGCCTTCCATCCTGCTAAGTTCTGCTATGAGGACCCTAACAAACTAAGTTACGCTTTGAAACTGTCATAAGTTTTGTGTATTCTGAATCAATGGTTGTCAGGTGACTTGTGCGAACAGCACGACAGCGTCGACAATGTAGCTGCAAGAATAAGGGAAGTTTTTTAAAGTTCGAACCTACGGGCGAAAATGGAGTTGCTGGGCTTTTAGATATAGTACAATATACACATACACGACAACACGAGGGCCTCAAGACAGCATGGCAGACTCCAAGCAATAAACACATGTACATCAAATGTGTCGCTATTGTAACTACTGCTACATCCAGCGGCTAGGGTCAAGTACAAGTATATAAACTATGTACAGTTAAAGAGAAAAAACATCATCAACTTTTGTTCTTCAGAGATTGTGTGTGCAGTGATCCCGAGGGTGGTGCAAAACTTGTATTGCCAATAAACCAGTAGAGAACCCACTTCAGATTGCACAGCATGTACTTTAGCGCCTTGGTCCAGTTTTCATTCTTATTGAAACTTAGGACGATCGTGTGGCTCCCAACTTTGTCACCATCAATCCTGTGAAAGGAAGTGATCTTAATTAACAATAATGCAGGTACCATGGAATGCGTCAATACACAAGAAACTTTCCAATTTACTATCTACCGTCACCAGAACAGGGCTCCTGCTGTCCTGCATGGTTCGACAGTCACAACTACCACAGTAACCAAAGAAAGATAGGTTCAACGCCACAAAAACCATTTTCTTATCTTAATAATACGGTGTTAGCAACTACCACATTTAACAAACTTCACAAGTGGAAATATTCTTTAAGAGTGATTGCGAATGAACACTAGATCAAAAGCATAAACATGAAATTCAAATGTCTGAATCATCATAGCTACTAAAACCAGACTGGCCAAGGTTTGCTTGGAAAAACAGGGAACCAAAGCCTCCACAGGGTCTTTCGTCGTCTGCTTAAGCAGTCAGCCTGCTATTACCTGCTCCAAAACAGTCAGTGCTGTCCGGTTTTGAAGAACAAAATGGAAGAAAAAATAGCTTCTGAGCTGTTGGCATGGCATGCAGCTGGAGTTGCACAAACTTGGTGTGGGGTGGGACATCTGGCAGGGCAGCGCACTCAAGAAATCAACAACAAATGTGTCCCATGAGATTTGATAACAGGACCTATGGCTAGAAGGCTTTCATGCACCACTGTGCTACGGTTACACTTGTGAAAGGCATGAAAGGTATAAAATATTTAACTACTTTGAGCCAGTGGTCTGACAAATAGTCCAATCAAACCATGAACCGTGGAACTTCCCAGTTAAAGTCCAGTTTGGTCTCAATAACTATGGCATGAATGACTCTCAATAACCATGGCATGAATGACAAGACTAGCCAGAGCACATAAAAATAAGGATTATGAGACCAATAGATTTGCAAAAGCGTTACTTGTAGGGAAGCTTCAGTGATTTTTCAGGTGGCACATTGTTCTCCTTATCCAAACTTATGGCGAACTCAGCAAACTCTTGCAGGCAAGTCAGAAACCATGTCATGGCTTTGTCAAATCGGGTGCTCCAGAACAAATTCACGGGACCAAACCTGAACATCAACAGTGCTTCTTATTAACGTCCCAAGCATGATTAATTTGCAAACGAAATTGATTTTTTTTTCTCGAAAACGCAGGAGAGCTGCACTTCATTATATTAAGAAGAAAATAGGGGTAAAGAGCCCATAGTACAACACACACATCAACGAAATTGAATCTTATAAACCTAAGAAAAGTGAGGACTGATAAATTGTAGACCATCTCTAAGAGGGGAAAAAGTACATTTGCCAGGAAAAAGCTTACAGTTCATAAGTATTATTGTGGATATCTGTGACTCTTGGATAGCTTCCCATAGGGTGAATCTTGATCCGGTATCTATGAAAATGCTCAGGAACTCCATTGCAACATTATTTTAAGAACAAATTCTATTGTGCGTATTATTAAAATTCACAATTCATGCACTTAAATAAGTTAAAATTGTAAGGAACACTATGCGCTTGGAGTGAACCCTATTGCTGCAGAGAGAAAACAAAAGGATACTGGAATTTTGGGGTGAAATACTGAGCCATGGTATGCAACAGCAGTGCAGCCTGACCCCAAGCAGCATTTATCTCATCCCACTCAACCTGTGAATTATTTTCAGAAGCACTAAGTATAGTGACTCAAAGTTGTATATATGCATCTTGCAATCTGTATACTTACCTCTACACTAGAAAGACGTCCGAGGCGGAAGTTATTTATTGTCCCAATTACTCCATCATGTGAAATATAGAATGCATCATTGAGGACATTAGTACGCTTCAACAGTTCCAGATGAACCTGCGAAACTTCTATCTTGGCAAAAACTGCGTCTCTTTCTTCCTGCAAAGTGTGATATTTTGCATATAACACAATGGATATGAAAGAAAATGCTGGCTAGCTATTCAATAATAAGAAAATATACATATAGATATGTTCTAAAATTTGTGATAGTATATCTAAACATCAAGGCACTTTTTAAGAACAACAACACAGAACATGCATGTTGCACAAAATTTATTTTTTTAATGCAATTGCATAAACTTCATTAGCTTTCTGTCAGTAACTTTTTGATGTGAAATAAATACATGATGACAAAATCAAGCAGAGACTTGGTTATTATTGCTTTAGTTATTAGCCTGGAACTGATTTGAAACAAAATACACGTATGTTTGAAAATATATACAAGTTAGGGGGGCAGCAAGAACACAAGTTCAAAGTTCAAAGTATGACAACAATAAGTTGGTGCATTGTTATTCTGACTGTTAGGTATCCGTATGCTAGCCTGAACCCTGAAGTAAATTTACCTGGTGAGATGTCAACTGAAACTGAAAACTGTTGAATTCATGCCAATACCTAATTTAAAAAAATGATAACATTAGGTTTGCATGAAAGGTATTTCAAGCATTACAAATAGCAGAAGCAACAAACGGTACAGATGGTATTAAAACTTTGTATAATGTTGTACATAAACTGTGATTCGGTGATAGTGTTCCCCAGCAACTCCAAGTGCATAAAAATGATACAAATGACAAACAGCACAACTATAACAGGAGGACGCCTGAAGCAATAGTGGCAAGAAGAAAAGATACTAACTGCTCTTCCAATTCCTCAAATTGTTTAGACTTTATCTCAAGATCTTTCATCTCGGAACTAACTTCGGAATATTGCTTTTCAGCTTCTTCAATAGCAGCTTTCAGTTTCTTTTCCTCTTCCTCAATCTGAATTTGCAGAACACACAAATAAATAAAACGTAGGAGGTTTACACAGACCAATAAGTATTTTTGCTACAGAATCAACAATATGCGCATGTTCCTGTAATGTACAAGTTACGTGCCAGAACTGAGTTGCATTTATAGTTGACAGCTTATGCTTGATTATTTCACAATATTTCTGAAAAGATGCTTGAGCACTAAATGTTCATCTTGTGCAGCTTGATGTAATAGTTTCATAGTCAAAGGGATCACCACTTATATGTGGCGGGAGTTATGCATCAAGTGTTGCAATTAAACAATAAATTTTGCATCTTATAACCTGAATAACTACTCAGTCGTCAAGCCACACATATTTCAATAGGAACGGTCACCTTTTGTTTCTCCTTTTGAAAATCTGCTTCACTGAGGATGTTGTAGGGTTCCTGCTCCAAACGTTGAATACAAGCCTCATAAGATTTAATATCAGCATTAACATCTTCAATCTCCTTATCCATCTTATCAGAAAGAACCCTCATACATTCCAGACAAAGTGGCTGTTCAACCTGCACACGCAATTAGAAAAGCAGAAATGTATTGTCATTACTGTATGTATCACTATAATGTTCACTACACTTGGAAAGGAGAAAAAAACATGCATATTTGATGCTATAACTGCTAAGGCACTGAAAGAAGAGGAAACCATGCATGCTCACACAACTAGTATATGCACATAGTCAGCAATCAATCGTACCTGAGTTTGCGAGCTGGCAATCTCAAAAGCCCTTTTCAGCACAGTAACACTAGAGTGAAACCCAGAATTATTTCCCTGTGAGGGGCTACTGGAGCTTACACCGGGTGCTGTGAGCTGCGCACCACCTCCTTCAGAGGCAGGTGTCTTGTATATGGAAGCGGCAGGAGGCGGAAGCACTATATATGACCCCTCTATCGCTCTTGTTGATTGGCTGGGATCAGTATGCACCGCTGCTGCACTTGGTGGGCGTGGGGGAATTCTAGGACCCTGCGTTTTGTTCTGCCTGGATAGCACAACATAAGAATTGTCCATCTTGCTTGCACCCATAACACTGCCCTGAACAGAAGATGCATGATTACCTGCATGCATTGAATGACATACCAAATAAGTGACACCGGTACCACAAACTTGCATCTGGGAGAGGCTCAGTGGATAATGTGCTTTTGTGACCAAAAAATAAATAAAACGATCGAAGGAAGCAAGGCAATCGCCGAGTGCTAATATTGGTCCCAGCACTACAAATGCGATAGAACAACTTAATTTTGGAACCCGATCAGCAACTAGAAGCATATGAAGCAACTCCAGCTTCTAGCATCAATGGACTTAATAAATTGGAAGCGCTGGCTAAATGATCGGCAAGCAATTTTTTCCAGCTGTAAAGCTATAGATGTGCATAATCTAAGTCCTTGAGAAGAATATTTTGCATAATCTTAGGTGTGCAAAAGAAACTTGGCCGAGAAAAGTGGCTCAAACTGATGGAATACAATGGTTATAGTAGTACTTCCCACTACCCCCAAAGAGAAGGCAATTCTAAATTTAAACCAACTCAATTTTTCTCAACTTTGACTAATAAGTTCATAAGAAACACATCACCATTTATAATTTATATGCCCCTACTAAATAGGTTTACTATGAAAATATATTCCATGATTTTAATCTAATGCTATTTACTTTGTATCATAAATGTTAGTGCATCTTTTACGGATTTAGTCAACCTAAAAATTGTTTGACTCCTCAAAGATTGGAAGGGAGGGAAAATATATCGGTAAAACAAAGGGGAAGACGGGAGGCAGGCAGGCGGGCGGGGGTGGAACGGGTACCGGGTGCGGCATGTGCGGGCAGCCTGTCGGCGTAGGACTCGACCCCGACGACGACGAGGGCGCGGCGGCACTCCTGGCACCTGAACCGCGGCACAGAGGGGTCAATCGTGCCGCCCTTGCCGCTGCCGCCGACCGGGGGCTTCATGCCGCCCCCTGCTTTTCGGCTTCAAGGAACCAAACGGGCGATCTGCGGCCCGCGCGGCGCTCTCCCTGCTGCCTGCGGATCGTCCTCGGCCGGCGACTCGGCGAGAGCTGTGGAGGCGGGATCGTGGAGGAGAGGAGATGGAGTGTCCCCGCAGGCACGCAGCAGCGAGAAGCGAGACGGGGAGAGTTTTTTTCCGGTTTATTTTTATTTGAGCGAATTTCCTGTTACTATACTGTACGTGGTGCCGGCCGGCCTGCCTGATTTTTTTTTTTGAGAAACGCCCTGCCTGATGTGCGTGTCGGATATTGGGCTGGGCCTAAACGTGGAGTCCGTACAGTCATAAATCTTCCATTAGTACCTGGGCCGTGAAATTCTTTTGCTGAGACTTTTTATTTTCCCAAAAGGTTTTTTCGACGTATTAGATAAATACCCATGCGTTGCAACGAAAACACATAATACAACGATAACATATAAACGAGACTGTTTTACAATGTTGATTCCAATTAATATTTACATAAATCTTCAAGAAAAGATAAATAGTTAAAGTAGAGCTCTAAATTGTATTGCGAAACTAAAATATCAATATCATATTGTTCATAACGTAAGAACCTATAAAATCACTTTATATTTACAATATGTGAAAGACAAGCTTCCACTTCTTTAGGAATTAACATTTTTCCTGAGTTGCAGTTGTATGTCAATAGTCTGATCACGAAGTCATCTCGTATTCTTTGGTCATCTTGCACATAGTCAAATATACCAAATATACACCCAGAAAGTACAATCATTAGCATTATTATATAAATAAATTATTGACAAGAAATAGCATTTTCGCTTACCATATTGATCCGTGTGAGTTTCCCATTACTCCGAGCCTCCAATAGTTGTAGAACATGGAAACCGGACAAACTTCTGAAATATAGAAATGAATCGTTATCAATTCATTATATTATAATAAAAAATAATATAGTTACTATATCATTATATGGGACGGTTCAAAGGAATTTCCGTATCTACTCCCTCCGTTCCAAAAAGGATGACGTTATGGGAAGCGTGCTAGTCAAACTTTCTCAACTTTAACAAGGTTTGTACAAAATACGTGCAATATTTATATCTCCAAATAAATTTATTAAAAAACTAACTTAAAGATCTATCTGATGATACTAATTACTTAGTATAAAATATTTATATATTTTAATATATAATTGCCGGTAGTTTAAAAACGTTGACTTCTCGAGAAGCGAGAATGATATCTATTTTAGGACGGAGGGAGTATGTCAATTGGAATGCCATCTAGAACTATACTTTTCCAAAGAAAAAAAAGTTTTTCTTTTTCCATTGGTGCATGAGAATTATCATCCATTGTATGAATCTATATATAATAAAATAATGCAATTAGCACTTAATAAAGGATAAAATGGAAATACAAAGCAAGTGATCATGTGTTCGGCGGTTGATGGCAGCGTACCTTTGGATGCCCAGATCATCAAAGCTCGTTGATGACAGCGTCCACGCCATGCACGGCCTTGAGCGTGTGCACCCGGTATCCAGCACTGATATGCCCATATATATGCAGATTGAAGTGAATCTAGATTTTCTGATTTGTTGGACAAACAAAGACAGTCATTTCAGTAAAGATATCTCTGTGTGGAGCATCATGTAAAATAACCATATGTAGGCCGAAAGCTTTTTTGTCTGGCATGTATGTTGGACTATCGCTCCAATTCTTACTCTAATGAAATGGTTCAAGCAAATAAGCATTTTACTGTGGCTAATGTATGTTGGACTATTGATCCAATTCTTACTCTAATGATTCTATTGCATTCAGTTTGGGCAATGCTTGAATAAATTATAACCTGAATGAAAAATGAATCAGCTATTAATATCGCATATGGCACAAAATTTAAGCAAGATCAACATTAATCAATACCAGACTCCTAAGAGCTGCAGACATGACAAATGTTAGTTTTAGATACCTTGTCAAGCACAAAACAATGATATTATTCAAGACGGCAATGCTAAAATAATGATAGGAGCGAATCCTACTCACTGCCTGCAGTGGCGCCCTCACTTTCCTTCGACTAAGCACATCAGTGGTGAGTGGTCAGCGCCGGCAAAGCTGCACAATCTGACCCGACAGAAGCGGATATGAAATAGTGAATATCCAAAGTGCTTCAGATATTGTTGATAATGTAGACTGACATTTTCCATAAGCATTTTCACAAACAGATGGTGAACATGAGACATTTTCATTCATGGGTTTTTCAACAAAATGAACCAGACCAATCGCTGAACATATAGCCTGGGATTAAAAAAATCATGTGCCAACTAATCTAGAAACATGAACTGAATCTCCAAACAATATTTTCATACATAGGTGCTGACATTTTAGGGAGGAATCTTCGTCGGGATAGATACCTCTTAAAAACATATATTCTAGAAAGATGAATGTTAGACTTTAGGAGGGAATTCAGCTTAATACTCCTTGACAATACTTGTCCACACTCCTACTCTTTGTTTTCTGAGGAAAACTGAGGGCAGCAAAGAATACACACATTTTATGAGGTTTTGTAATGTGATCTTTTTTCTTCTTGCAAAAAGTTGCCAAGGCCACTAATTGCATTGCAGAGGCAGCAAGTACTTGGTAACAATATCCTAGCAATGAAAATAAGTTTCTAAAAATACATACAGGCCACATATCGAGGGGTGAAAAAAGATGGCAATCAAGGTGCATTCAGATATATGCCATATATTCAGGAACCCTATGATGGCCATGCTACTGTTTCTGAAAATGAAGGATTCACATCCAGTTTAGGTAAACATTCGGATTCCAGTAACACTGTTAGCAAATCAGCATGAAAGTATGCAGCAACAAAATCATTGGCAGAGGATCAAAGTCATTGGCAGCAGGCACTGAAGTTGACATAATACGTGGGAAACAAAACATGATAGCAGCATTTTTTTACTAAAGCATTACACTGTCAGATTTCTTAAAACTTTTAAGGCAACCAAAAATATTGGATCACAGTGAAACAGTAGGTACCTTGATTTAATGTTCGATTCAAGAGCAACTCAAAGAACAATTGATGACAATAACATATGGAGCATTCAAGAGCAGCTCGATAGGATTCAGACTGCAATATTGATGTAATGTAACATGTACCTGTAACAAGAAACTTAAGTTCCAGCATTCAGAGAACCAAATTGACAAATTATAATTGCAATCTGTTCTAGTAAACAATTTACACAATCTACTTAAGGTGTTATTTGCCAAAATGCTCCCCTGTATGTCCTGCATAATACCAGAAAAAAATATAATTAAATTAGTCTTCTTATATTAGAGCATAGATGAGTAACAATTTTGGCACGCATGAAAAAATTTTGTTCAAATTTTGATCTTTGAAGGACATACAACATTTTCAGAAGTAACTCTCAAGGCAATTTGTAATTTCATCTAGAAGCTCCTAGCAATTTGTAATTTCATTTACATGTGTAAGTGGTAGGCAACATCTTTAAACCCAACACTAATGAAAAGAGATAATAAGGCAATGAGTGGGATAAGAAAAATGCAAGGAGTCTAACAGGAAGCATCAGAAGTTCATGTATTGAAAATCAAGAATCCACCCTGATGGTGGGCAATCAGATTGTTTTGACTACTAACAGCAAAGTGGGCAGAAGTTGAAAGTCATGCACTTAAGGGTCCAATACATACAGCAGTTACATAAATGAGGTATGCTAAAACTCAGATTTCCAATACCAGTTCACGAATTTACATAACTGATGGAGCCCTAAAGTCAATGTTGCAACACAGCTAATCCATATGGTTCTACTTGTGTGTACAGATCCATATATCCAGAACACAAGAACAGATGCTCAATTAAATGGATAGATCAATATAAGAGGAATCTGACCATAGTACATCAAAGAAGCCTGATAGCCTGTATGGATTGACTTACCGTCTACAACCTTCAGGCGTCTTCAAGGCTTCGCTTCACCAGCCGGAGAAGAAGCAGCAGCACGACGAGGCAGATCGGTGGTCTCGTTCTCGTCTCGCCGCCGCGTGGAGGCGGGTCGTGGCCTCGCCGCGCCGCCGCGCGTGGGGAGCAGTTGATCAGGGAAGCGACCCCGCCGCGTGCCGCCTGGAGCAGGGAGCAGGGGAGCCGCGCCGCCGCGTATGGAGCATTGGAGCCACACCACTACCGCGCCTCGCCGTTGCCTCTTTCTTAGTGCACGGGAGCAGCTGCGTTCCTATGGAGATCGCCACCGGAGGAACCGTCGCGGGCGAGGGCAAGGAGCCGGGCGACGCAATGTCGTGGGGGCGGGGGGTTTCGCACGTTTGTTGTGGAACCGCCGGGGGTACCCGGTGTGAGGGCGCGCGTAGGATGCCGGGCAGAGCGAAGGCGAGCGACGTAGGTGGATTCACCGGTAGAGTCCAGCTTCGGGTCTTTTTTTTCTTTTTAAAGAGTACGGGTGCCCGTGCGTTGTAACGCGACAATAATGATAAATATGTAACAAATGAAAAGAATCAACTCAACCAAATACAATTTATAGATTCATTCAAATTAATAATGCTCCTTTGCTATGTGTATTTGCCCGTGTGTTGCTACAAGAGCCAAAAGAAATTTCTAAGAAATAACATGAAAAAAAAACATGCTCCAGCAAACATCATGTGTCATGTGTCTACCGTTCATCATTTGTTGAAGTTCTTGTTTTTGAAAATTGTAACAATAGCTAAAATGCCTAGTTGAAGCAACAATGCCACACCCTGAAAGGCAAAATCAACATTGTCCTCTTCGCCGCTGTTGAACAATTCAAACCGAGACCTTCTACGTACCTTCAAAGAAACACAAATCATATGTTATTTTTTTTAGATTTGTACAGCTCTTCTTCATAAACATCTGCAAAATACAACCAACAACTATCAGGCTATTAGCATCATCTTTTTCCTATCTATATGTACATGTACATCAGACGAGAAGAAATCCAAATGGAATTTGCTAATAACCAGCAGGTAGCAGTAAGATATCAGTAGCTGTATTTTTCCTAATCTCTTTCATAGACTCCTAAGTATAATGACAGTTACGACTTAGCAATTGGGATAATAATAATAATAAAATCATGATAAAACAAGGTTGATTTCATACTTGGTATGATGCATGAAAATCTGACATTCAGGCAATAAACAAAGTCTAAGGAGCCTTACTAACCATCAGATTAGATACATAAAAACACAAAACAAAATCGCAAGTGATCGGACATGAGGAGGAATAACAGCAGCATGCTGACACGACCAACTGATGGTCCAAATTGAAGTCACAAGCAGGAACCTACCTCCTCAATACATAACTCACGTTGTTCAAATTGATCCTGTCAATGGCTTCCCCATCTTTCACAGCATCAAGATAGTAGACCCTAGGACACAGCTCAATCGCTGTCGAATGCCCTCCACTGACATGCACAACCATCCTTGAGCTGGTGCTTTGCACACTTGGTGATTCTGACCCAACACACAATTAGAATTATGTGGACTTCGATATGGACGGCTGCTTCAGGATCTCTCGTTCTCCCTATCTCCTCTCTGGTATTCTGCATGAACAGAGCCATAGCTCTGCCACGGGCCCCCTCCACACAAAGACACTATCACATCCCCCAGCCAGCACTAACCGCCACCCCAAGGCCGTCGAGACCACCCACGCCGCCTGAACCGGACTCCACGAGCTGGTCCCAGGTGGACGCGATGTAGAAGGCGTTCCTGAACCATCTCTTCATCTTCTGCTTCTACATTTGGAATGTTTTCTTTTGAAAAATGTGTATATTTGCTCTTGACGTTCATATCTCAGTAATGATGACCCAACCATATAGGATGCTATTAAACTACAACACCAATTGTTGGAGAGACAGGATCTTCAAAGAACTGTGTGGAATAAAAGCAACACTTGGTCAGGAAAAGCATGTCAAAAAGAGGAAGATATCACCCCTTTTGCAGAAACTGTAATTCGGTCATCTTCAGAGTTAGAATTGGAGCCAAGCTCTGATCTATTTGATAATTCTATTGCCCTTCCCAATTGTGCAGCCCAGAATTCATCACTAATATTTACCAGGCAATGATTTCGATTTGCAAACTTACCCATACTATACTCATGTAGCAATGACTGGCACAAGTGCATAGGTGGAACTGAGCATGCTCTTTTACCTACGCTCAGAGGGGAAGTGGTCGAGCTCACCAGTGAGTGGGATTTGTATTTGCTATTAGCCTATCACCGCACACCTAAGGCCGGTGTCACACATGGTGCACCTCGACCGGGCTCAGCATGGACACATGAGCTGGCACTGCCTCCGCCTTCGCAGGCATCCACAAGCCTCAGCCTCTTGCTGCCCCTGCCCGTCTGCATGCTGTCATGAAACGGCATTCGTTGCTCACATGTTCCTCCTGCAGTTCTGCTTATCCCTGACAAGTAGAGTGGAAGCAAAGGTCTTACATAGGTTGGAATTAGAGCCATTAGGAAGAGGCATAGAAGGGATACCCGAAGAAAAACTCTTTTTATTCACATCTCAAACTGATCCTGAATAATCCAAAAGTCGAAGTTGGAGGCAACAATATAGATAAAGAACTGTATCATAAATCTGTGTCAACCAAAATGAGAAGGCAAAACAGGATCATTGAAGTGTATACAAAATGGACATAGATCACCAAGATTTAAATATTTATAGAAATTAGTAGTTCGTTAAGGACTTAAGGCTTCATAAAAGTGCTAAACATCCAGAAACTTATTTTAAATATACAGGCAACAGAAAATTGTCATTTCATAATCTATCAAAGTAACACTTTCCAAAACCATTTGTGCTAAAACATAGGCTGCTGTAACCTACAGGTATAATGTAGAGTCAAATGTCCTTATGTACATGCCACAACCATCATTAACAGGTCTGATGTAGAGTAGTTAGAGTTGCAGTCAAAATATGTAGTAGTTGTCTTTGTTACAGAAAAAACATTAAAAGGTCTTTTTTAGCATGCATGAGTCTGAAAAAGTACTATTCTGCTACAGAAAACGGGTAGGTCTGAACTTTGAAGTTGAGAGAGTAACGGCTAACGAATGCAGTGGCACAAACAGTAACAGTTCATGGTTTTTTTTCTTAAAAAAACAAATTTCAAGTGCACAAGCAGTGTTTGGCTGAAGTCCAATTACTGGATATTCATGGCAATGACAGAGTTCCAAAAGATAACTCAATGCTGATTACTTGGTGTTCTACATATATATGCACGGGCCATTATAACAACACTTCTGTTTGAGTTATTAAAGCTCCTACATCTTTACTTGCATAGTGGCTATGATTATTTCTTTCTCGTTGTGCTCCAGCTTACTGAAGAACCAGACTGGACTTTCATCGAGCACAAGAGGAGAAATTGGCCTTTTTGTTTGGCGTGGATGATCACTGATTCACTGGGGTACACTATCTCACTTAGAAGAGGTTTAGTGATGACTGGACATTCTATTCTGATAGCTGGTGTTAGAGAAGTGAGCGGGAAGATGTTAACTATCTTCAGTTAATTGGACGATTTGCAGATTTCAAAGCACGCACCCAGGGTCACACACACGGTTAATGTTGCACCGGGGATGGATCCGTTTGGGTTGCAGACTACATCGCAAATTTGATTAGAAACCAAATGCTCGGTTTTACACAGCAGGAAGGGATGAGAAGCAGTTCGCAGACTTGAATCACAGCATAGGTAGCGGAGGACTTACAGGTGACGTGCGACGGGCAAGGGAGGCCACGGCATGAGATGGCGACGACGACGGGGTGGAGGAGGCCAGGTGCCGGGGTCGGCATCACAACCGACGTCTTCACCATCCGTGGCTGGGGAGCGGTTGCAGTGGAGAGGAAGAAGGCCGGATGCAGGGTCTACAGGGAGGAGACTGGGACTTCGGCGTCGGGGTCGGAACCGTCCGCGGCAGAGGCCTGGACGGAGCAGGGAGGAGAAGGCCAGGTGCCGGATCCGCGTCGAGGAGAGCGGGTGCCAGCGTCGCGGGCGTCGGGAGCGCGGTCGCGTCGGCTGGGGCAGCGGGGACGAAGAGGCCGGGTGCCGCGGTCAGCGTCACGGCGAGATCGTGGGTAGTGGTGGGGGCGCGAGGTCTTGGAGCTGGAGGTTCGTGCGACGGCCGGCGGTTGCAGGAAGGAGAGCCGGGCAGGGAAACGAGCGTGGAGGAGCGATTAGGAGCCGGGCAGGCCGATTAATTAGCGACGACGATATCATTTGACTCTTTTTAGAGTAAGATAAGACTAGTACTTTGAGCTGCTTGAGTGAGTCAGACTGCTTCATTCACATAGGAGAGAGGGGTTTTCTAAAAAAAACATAGGAGAGAGGGATTTGTTGCACCAGATCTGAGTGACAAGTTGAACCATTTATTTGATTCTATTCCATACAAAAGAAAAGGAGTGAATTATTTGGGAAGTATCTCTCACCCAAATGATTCACATCGACCAAACATTTCTCTTTCGTGATGTGTTTTGGTAATCCAATCTAATGTTTTTTTGAAAAAAAAGACAAGGAGCACGCGCACGTGTTTGCCTGTGTGACCCAACATTAGGCCAAAATATTTCATTGAAAAGCTTCCAACATTACATTTGAATAGCCATGGCCTACATCTCGTAGTGATGAGAGGCGGAGCGGGAAGATGATTCTATTGACGCTAGGATCTACTAGATCGCATGTCTAGAAACGATCGTAAGGAGAAGTGGTTTCCCTCATTTGAAATTTAGAAACTTTCCTTTTTTATATATATTTTTTACTTAATCTGAGTGTAGCTTTCCCATTTGACATGGCGAGATCATAACAGGGGTGGATCGAGCGCTAGGATGGAGCTGGGCTCAAGCGCTTGGTACCGCTACTCGAAGCATCTAAGCCTCTCCTATAATTTTGTACCCATGAAAGCTTCGAAGGAGAGGATTGTTGGGAATATACCTAGAGGTAATCATAGAGATGATGATATTCGGATTATATCTATGACATGCATTAAGTGTTCATTGAATATCCATTATAGACAACTTGTGTTAATTAATAATTATGTGAATTATTTGTGGAACTCAATTACTTGAATGGTTATTCTAAAGTTGTCACTGGTCGACATTCTTGTGAGAACACACTTAAATATTAGACCAGCACATGTATTAGTTGATGGCTATGTTTCACAAGTCATAGACATGGAGATGTCGAACTAATAATGTGGACACATGTAAGACATATAAGCTAGACTGACCCAACATGAGATTGTCTTTATTCACGTCATGTACGTTATGCCCTTAGACCTGAGATTGTGGTATGTACTCAAGATGTGAAACGGTCTACTTAGGGATTATCAAACACTGCTCCGTAACTGGGTAGTTATAAAGGTGGTCTTCGGGTGGTCGGGAAGCATGCTATGAGACATAGACAGTCAAGATGGAATTTGTCCCTCTCTACGTGAAAGAGATATCAATGGATCGCTCAAGTGATTGGATCAATAAATGCATGGTCGTGCTTGGGTTAAGTGTTAACCCACGAGTTGAACCATATATCGAGTGGCAAAGAAAATAACTTGTACATGATCGTAGTGGTTCGTCTGATATGATCTTTGCGTATGCATAGGAGTTGTCATGCTTTGGTAGAGGCCGCTATCAACTATTGGGCGAGTAGGAGTACTCGGCCCATGTCTATGTGTGCGTGAACCCATAGGGTCACATGCTTAAGTGTTGAAAGCCTAATTCGGGTTGGATCCAAATTAGACAAGGCTTAGGGATTCTTGATGGGCCTCCAGACGAAGTCGCATAGGGACGCCTGTATATGCAAGGGGTAGGGGCGAGTCAAAGAGGATCCGCTTGATCTATTGAGTCGACATCGCCCACCCCACGCTCACGCCTTAGTTCCTCGCAGACCTAGCAATCCGGTTGCGCATTACTTCTTTTCGCACGTGTGTGATACCTTGGAGGTGCTGCATCTGCGGCACAAGGACGAACCTGGTCGATCACGGTGGTCGGCGACTAGTTGGACTGGTCGAGAACGTGCTCGGACGATCCACAAACGAAGGGTGTACTTGACGGACGACCACGCAACTACACGGCACTGCTGCGACGCGTTCGACTACATCAAGTCTTCCGCTGCACCTGCGCATCTAGTGGTAATCCCGTAATATATATCTAGCAGTAGATCCTGATTTATAAGGTAGAAAAGTTTTATTTTCTAACTAGCGTAGCATCATCGTAATCCTAACAAGGCTTAAGATAAAAGATAATGGAACAAGCCTCTTGTAACCTACTATAGTATTGCTAGATTCGTCACCGGATCAGAAGAATAATAAAACTGGTCGTGGAGGTGGCAAAACACAAACAACACGACCGCTGCTGCCTGAGCGCCTGGACGGTGGGGTGAGGAGAAGCGATTGTTTTTTTAATTTTTTCTCTTTTTCAGATCGCAGATTGTGGTTGCTGTCGCATCAGCCGTACTACTAGTTGACCGATTGAGCGGCGTGATCACGAGCGATTGGACCGAGCGGCACGGATAGTAAAAATGGCTGGTGCGCCACACCTGTGGGCTGTGGCAGGCATCGTCCCCGGCCACGAGGGCAGGACGACGTACGGCCGCGGTCATTGCACTGCTGCTCCGGCAGCGGGAGCAGCCAAGGACAGGACGCCGGGGCCGCCGTGGTGGCCCAGCACCAGGCACCGCCCACAAGCAGTGGTATGGTTGGGCGATCGGGAATCAACCATATGACTGCAGGTGCCGGCTGCCGCGCCAGTCAGTCGCATCGCCGCTCGCACATCACATCGGTGGGCGTGGAATCGGACCCGTAGCCTGTCAGCAATCGTTTCTTCGTTCAGTCGTTCACCGTCGGCAACAGAAAGCCGTCCGCGAGCCGACAGGCCCCAACTCAGCCGTCAAGGCTTCAGCTTCCGTTCCTGTACGCTTGCTTCCCGTCTCCGTGAGACCGTGGCGCGCCACAACACTTGCCGACCGACGTTTTGCTTGTCCCATGCTGGGCGTGTAGGTACGGTACTGTATTTGTATATGGCTCCACAGTGCTAGAAAAAGGGACGTGACACGTCCATATCCTAGCGACGGAACAAGCAGCCACAAATTCATACTGCGTACTACAGCAGTTCAACTAGCCCGTTCTGCTACTTAGAAGTACAAGACAGCTCAAAAACAACAGATCATGCACAAACTCAATGGCTTTTCACTGCTCCGGAGTCCGAACCTCCACTGCTCCGGCCCCTCCAAAAAAGGACACACCTCGCTCTTATAGAGTTAAAATTAACCAAACTTAAATAAATTTGACTAAATATATAGAAAAAAATATAATAAATAAATGTTATTAAATTGATTATGTAATATATTTTTATCGTAGCTTATTTGGATACATAGATAATAATTTTTTTATATATCTAGTTAAACTTCAAATGGATTGACCCATTATAACCAATAATATGTGCATTCTTTTTAGAACGGAAAAATTACTCCGTGACGCCTATAGAGGAAAAAAAAAAGATTAGATCGAGAGCAAAAACAATGCAACCGTCCTACCATGCTAGGACTAGGAGGAGGTCGAGGCTTCAAGCAAGGTTCAAAAGGCGCGCAAACAATATAGGAGCGGGGAAGACTGGATGAACGCAAAGCCATCGTCCCGAATAAAATGGCCACCGAGGAACAAAGGAAAAGACAGATGTTGGTATCTCAGTGCAGTGCAGTGCACACCGGTTGCCACACCACCTTTTGACTTTTGTCGAGAAAAGGAGACACCAATATGACGATACAAATACCGATACCACGGAGATCAGACGATGATGATAAGATATAACCTACGAGGTTATGTAAACTACGTAGTGACTGCAAAGAAGCTTTTGCCTCCCATTGGTCGTCGTGTTCTCTAATCCTGTTTTAGCCTAACCTCACAAAGCAAACAAAAGTGGTGCCTGCCGGTATTTTAAGAGAAGCATGAACCGCATGACTGAGAGTGAGGACACATTCCCAATCAGTGGTCACTTTATTCACCAGCTGGAATTACTAGCTGGTGTCATCAACTCGTACAAATATGAGGTGGGGAAGAAGAAAAAAAAAACGAGAAGACAAATCTTTGACTTTGAGAGTTTTGCAGTAATAAATTACAAGAAGCATATATGCAATGGCAAGTTTAGTGTACTGATCAAGCTGCACATTCATTTGTTCGTTAGAAAGAAAAAAGAAAAAAGCACAGGTGCATTGACCAAATATGATCAGATGCAGCCCTATCCGTCGAATAATTTGAGCAAAAACAAAGATGGTCTCAACTGAAAAGGCAATACAGAAACATCCCGGGCGGCAACCATTAGTGTGTTAGAAAGGTCATCGTCAGAACCCTGGGAGCATTGGAAACCACAAAACAAGCCTGCTATTTAATACTCCTATGAGCTAGTGCACATTAACATCAGAAAAGAAAAGAAAACAAATGGACGACGATGGCAACAAATTACCACGTCACGTTTTTCACAATCAGGCAGCATGGATGAGAGTGACAATGTCAGCTACCCTCAGCAACACGCCAAATAAATGTGGCCAGAGTGGATAGAACCAATGAGGTCACACACTCACACTAGCAACCACAGCCACAAGGGGAAAAAAAGATTGACTACTACATAAATGGAGCAACAGAAATCTGTTTTATGGTTCTGGAACATTATTTCAGCATAGGACGATGCTGATGTAGTTGTGCTGTGCTAGGGTACGTACCACGGGCCACCATTGACAGCCGACCATGTGCCCCTGACGATATCAAGTACCACAACAGGTTTCGGTTTCATGATTTTCATGAGAGACTGAGCAAGACCTAACAGGTACTGCCAAACAAAAATATGGTTTGCATCTCACTTGTAAGGAACAGCATCTAATAAATGGATGTGGCAAGGACAGAAAACATATGTGAACATGAACGAAATCCGTGCAAAGAACAAACGAAATGCAGACAGCATGAGATTCTATTCTTTCCGTTGAGTGGCACTTGCAGTTGTGATAAGCAAGCTCGGCATAAATCAGTAGAATACATTGAGCAACTACACTTGCCAACACGATCATGATACCCACGTAAAAAAAAGTCATCTTTTGTGCACTCTCAACAACTTTACTGAACATGCTGCCGTCCAGCTTAAAGTTGGCTTGATCTCGATGTTGTCTTCAGCATGTTGTTAAAAGTGAAAAGATCCACAGCAAGTACTGTTCAGATGATTTGGATGTTCTTAAAAAATGACAAGTCCCTGATGCTACATTTCTAAGCATAGACAAAGGATAGGGCGTACCCAGTGCCGTAGGCTCCCGCACTGCGGGGTCTGGGGAAGAGAAAATAGCCAGCAGCCATCCTGCACAAATGTGCAGAGGCTGGGGCTTGAACCCTGGACCTCTTGGTCATAGGCGGTAAAGCTCTACCGCTTGCACCAGGGCCGCCCTTCAAGCATAGACAAAGGATCAGGAAATAAAATAACAGCTTGTAGTAGAAGATGAGCAAGGGATATTTGACAAACCCCGAATAGAAAAATGTGACTGGGAGGTTTATGGTTAGCATTTATAAAACATCGGGTAAGCTGCAAGGTGATTGTAGTCGAGGCAGTATAAACTTTATGGTTTTGGGTTAAAGAACACACAATATCATGGCAAAATATCACAAATTTTTGATATGCCAGGTCACGCTTTTGCTAATTGCATGGTAATATTGTTTTCACTTTTTTGCAAACAAATTGAACTCAAGAATGCAAATTTTCCAGGAAATATTCATTGGCAACAAAGCACTAGTTTCCATGGCGGACCAAGTCTAATCCTTATATTCTTGTTCTGAATCAGGCGCCATGTGGCCTACTATCGTATTATGTTCTGCAATGCATATATAGCTGTGCACCATCTATGGCTACCATACCATACCAATAAAACCTCATGATCATTTCCCTAGTAAAATGTAGTAATAGACAGCCTGTGGAGGAGGATCGAATTGCCGGCAAATACTTGATTGTTTTAAAACGCGGATCGTTACTCCAATAAAAAGAACACCTCTCTAACTGCAAAGTTACCTGAATATCTACACACTTTGCAATAACAAATAAGGCACTCACTCAAGGGCGATTGATTCAAATCCAATCCATCAAGTTTTCAGCTATCATACACCTGCAGGGTGAGCATACCGACATACCGTGACAGTCAACCAAACCATAATAATAATAATTGCATAAAAACATACCCAGATGTGACATACTGAATGTAAAAGATGAAAAAAGTTACCTGGAAATCAGAGAGAAGGCTGTGGCGATCATCCACCCCATGAGACTGTGGGAAGAACTGAGGATGATCTCGAGCTGGCAAGTCCTCAGAGCAAGACAGGCCTCGGTTGAGTTTGGATACCACACGAGAAAAAATGAACATAAAAATCCATCACAACTCGACCAACAACAATCCAAGAGTAGCAGAAGCATCCCGTGGCTGCATGCATACACGTTTCTCTCCTCCCCCTCCTTCACTTCAGGGAAGACCCAGAAAACGCAAGGTTTGAAGTTGAACGACTAAACTACTACTGCCCAGACTCGTCATCGGACTCGCCGTCCTCGCGGTCGTCCTCCCCGTCCTCCTGCTGCTGCTGATGGTGATGCTGGTGGCCGTGCGGGTGCTGCATCTGGGCGCTGCCGCCGGCAGCACCACCCACCTGGTGGTAGAACTGACTGATCGACTGCGCCGCGAGCACGCCGATGTGCCCGTCCTGCGAGAGGCCGAGCTCGAGCCCCGGCATAGCCGCGGCGTGTCCAGCGAACATGGGCGCAAAGCCGATGTGACCACCAGCGCCGAGGGTGGCCCCGGCCGCGCCCCCTCCCGGCATCTCGAGACCCGCGGGAATCCCCATCCGCTGCATGAGTCCGCCGATGCCAGCGGCGTCCCCCGTGCCCGCGGCGGCGGAATTGAGGAAGGAGGGCGAGGAGAAGCCCGCGGACGGCGCCCACATGTGGTGCGGCCTGGCGATCCCGGAGGTGGGCGACGGGAGCGAGGGCGCGACGGACGCGAGCGCGGACGCCGGTATGGTCCCCGTGCCGGTGGCGGCGACGATGGCTGGCTCGGCCTGCTGCAGCAGCCACTGCACGGTCTCGCCGTCGGACTTGTGGCCGAGCTCCCGCGTGAGCTGGAAGATCCGCGCGGCGCACAGCGCGGGCATCCGGATCCGGCGGCCCCTGCCGTCGACCTTGGTGTGGCGGTCCTTGTTGGAGCTCCGCTTGGGCGCGAGCGCCTGCTGCCTCCGCTCCCCGGGCTGCGCCACCACCACCTGCAGCTGCGGTTGCTCCTTCCCTCCGCCGCCGCCGCCCCCGTCCTGCTGCTGCTGCGGCTGGTGGATTTGGATTTGCAGCTGGTGGTGCTGCTGCGCCGGCTGCTGCTGCTGCTGCTGCTGGTAGTCCTTAGGATCCAGCCGCTGCTGCTGCTGCGCGGTCGAGGTGGTGGTCGTCGTCGTCGCGGTGGTGGGCTCCGTTTTGTTTAGCGGTGGGGGTGTGGGGAACTTGGGGTCCATCTCCACACACAACACACAGAGACACAGAGGCACGCCTACAAACTGCACCAACTCCCCTCCTCCCGGCAACCAAAAGCAAATCAAATCAGGCTTCCGTGCTCTCGCCTCCTTCTTCCGTGTTCCCCTCCCCTGCCCTGAGGAGGGAGAAGACCAAGGGCGGGCGGCAAAGGGGATGGGGAGAGATGGCGACCGCCGCTGGCTGCTTGGTGGGGGGTGGGGGTGGAAGAGGAGAGACGAGGGGACGGAGAAGGAGAGAGAGAAAGAGATAGAAGGGGGCGAATAAGAAAATCTAGGGAAAGATACCACACCCACTTTCTAGATTTACTACTCTGCTATTTGGACTTTCCTTTTCATCTATCTGCTCCTCCCTTTACAATCCACCACAACCCACACCCCCACCCCCACGCCCCCCCCCCCCCCCCCCCCCCCCCACCCCCACACCCCACCCCAACTCATTCTCACGTCATTTTTTTGGTTTCACTTTTACCTGCTGTTAAAGTGATGATGCTGTGATGGTTAGTAAGCATGATGCTTTTGCTTAGTTCTTTACTAATTACTGCCCCTCTTTTGGAGTTCACCTGAGGTTGGTAGAAGTCACTGCGAAAGGGAAGAGGAGGAAAAGAAAGCGAAAGTTGCCAGTGTGGGCACCAGCAGGCAGCAGCAGCAAGATGACTGAGGAATTCGTTTTGTTTATACATCCACTTGGAACGGCCGCCACGACGATGCTAATCAGACTGTCACGGCTGTGTGGTGTTAGTATCCTATCATTATCATCAGATGCAGCGGAACAGTACTCTATGATCTGATTGTTAGTTTACTGTTTGCAATTAAATAACTCTAGTGTTAGTAGTCGTGGTCTGTTTGTGCACTCCTCTATATATGCCTGTACCTGATGATGAAAGTAGAAGCTTCACGATGCCCTATGGCCATTTTTGCCATTCCTTTGGAACGCAAGAAAGTTATAAGAATTTCACAAAAATTCACAAAAATTGATTCATTTTCATAGGAAAAAATATATGGAAAGAAAATTCGCGTTCCAAAGGGACTAGGAACCTTAGTGTTGGCGGAGTTTCTGTGGATTATGGCAGCAAAAGAAAAAAAGGAAACCATAAAGCCCGCTGAATTTGGCGCTGTAAACTCCGCAATCTTGGCATGCTTGAACTGGGTGCAGGTGGGGGCAGGAAGGAGCCGAAGAATGATGCGTTGGAAGGGAGGAATCATGGTAGGAGTCTGCCGGCTTCTCAGGTCAAGCAAGCCTCAAGAGCCAAGTGTACTTTTCATGCCATGTTTGACTTGGTGACCGGGCATTCCGGCCGTCAGGGCCGGAATCGGCGGACTGTCTGTCGCTGGCTTTGCCGCTTGCGCGAAACATGGGGTACGGGCATGTTTATCAGTGATCTCCTTCAGCTTCACAAATATTTTAGCTCTAGAAGCTGTTTGACTCGTGCTTATTGTTTTCGACGAGCCAAATATTTCCAAGTCTAATTAAATACATATAAAAATACTAAGTATCTTTTGATTAATAGTAGAATATAATTTTACAATAAATATATTAGGGGATATAGATATTGATAGCAAGTGGCCTCGTTTGAAAACTCAAAAACCTCTTGGCTAGCAATTTCACTGTTTATGTTTTCATTCATAGTCCTGACAACTGTAATTTGGTAGCACACAACCCAATTGCTCTTGGAGCGAGTTTAAGTTAGGGTGCTGATCCAGTCTTGAACCAATACTCCGTGCTCCATTTTGTATTGGGTCACTTAAAGCCAAAGATTCCGATCTTTGGCATAAAACGAAATATGTTTTTCTTTTCTAGCTTTCGTAGCCTCTCTATGGCCATGGCCAATATCGTGGATTGGTGTACCACATATAGACGGCCATGTTTGGTGGAACCTCGCCAAGCCCTGTTTGAATTCACATATTTTGTATAAGTTTAATCAAGTTTTAGTTTAACTTTAATGAGAAGAACTGTGTGTGTGTTCTTCTTTTCTTTTTGAACGGAGGTACAGTACAAGGCCATGAGTAGTTTTGATGGAGACCGGAGAGGGTGAATTTCCGCGTGTGACGGTTCACGGTTGATTGATTCCAGTTCGCGCTGAGCTGGTTGCAGATCGGGCGAGTGTTGGTCAGGACCCAGGATCAGTGATGTTTTTGGCATCTGCCGTCAACGTCTGGTCTGCCCCCTCTTTCTTGCTCGTGGCGTGGGAGGAGGCGGCCAACGTCCCGTGTCGTCCGGGGTTAGTTATAGCCCGTACTGGCAATACTAGTGTTGTTCCAGTTGAGTTGAGCAGCAGTTTAGTTATAGCCCGTGCTCGAGCTCGATTGCTACGGAGTAGGGGGTAGCTAGTACTCAACTGACTGACAGAGGCAGCTGAACGGAAAACTTAACAGCGACGCTAGCTATCCGGCCCGGCCGGCCGGCTGGCTCAAGGGCCTGTCTATTCCTCACCCGACAGCCGCGAATTTGCCATCGCACCGACCTGCTGCATCGGAGAGCTAGTGGAATTCGGACAGCGGGAAAACGCCGTGCACCCCACCCGCGAGGGACGCCTCCCTGATTCTGATTGGGTGGACAAGCGTACGTGCAGCCCCCAAGTAGTGGGCAGCGCGCAGCGCCATGGGTTTAGATCCCACGAAATCATTCTAAAATTTACTATGCAAAATTTCTATCACCCGTCACATTAAAATACCGGCACATGCATGAAGTACTAAATGTAGATAAAATCAAAAACTAATTACACAGTTTTGTTGTACTTTATGAGACGAACATTTTGAGTCTAGTTACTCAAAATTTGAACAATTTTTACCAAATACAAACAAAATGCTACAGTGCGCTGAGGTGACACAACGTGACATTTTCTTTCTAAATTCCGAAAACTAAACACACCCAAGGAGTACTCAGATTTTAACCATCCTCGAGAGCCATGCACATAACATAGACCAAGGTAAGCTACGAAATCAGAACACATGTCGCCACTGTAATGGAAAAGCGCGCTTTCAAAAACAAAACTGTAATGGAAAAGCGTGGTTGCCTTGCCTGGCCACAGGACAAAACAGCACTCATCGATCGAACAAATTGAGGCCTTGATCGGACGCGCCTCAGTGTGATGTGATGTGACCGAGACTATTCGCCGCGTCACCGTCAGTCGATTTGTCTGGCTCCACAGTTGCCTCGCCAGTTGCCACTGCAACGTGCATGCATCTCCAACGGTGCCAGCGTACAGTACACACAGTACGAGCACTAGGGCTTGTTTAGATACGCTTCAAATTCTAATTTTTTTTCGTTCTCTATCCATCTATCGATGTTTAGCCACCTTGTATATAACGTTAAATATAGATAAAAAATTAATTAATTACACATTTAGTTCATGATTGGATAATAATTGTCAAATACTCCCTCCGTTCTAAAAAAAGATGACGTTATAAGAAGCGTGCCAGTCAAATTTTTTTTAACTTTAACTAGGTTTATATAAAATACATGCAACATTTATAATTCTAAATAAATTTATTAAAAAACTAAAACTAAAGATTTTTTCGATGATACTAATTACTTAACATAAATATTTATATATTTTAATATATAATTACCGACAGTTTGAAAACATTGACTTCTCAAGAAGCGAGAATGACATCTATTCTAGGACGGAGGGTGTACAAACAAAAATGATACGGTAGTAAAGTTAAAAAAAATTTATTGAAAAATTTTTAGCATCTAAACAAGACCTAGGAGCAGTAGATCCAACACCTCAACGCGTCGGTGCCCCGGGCGCCCTACGTGTTGCTGAAAGGACTGTTTTTTCCACCGTTCCAGGCCACTTACTTGGTATATACTCTCCGACATCTTTGTCTGAAATGCTACATCCTAACAATCTTAGCAAATTAAAAGTATCTTAAGTTTGATCAAAATCATAAAAAAATTATAAAGATTTATTTATAACATTAGCTAAGTATATTATAAAAATATAATTAATAAAAAATTTAATAATATTTAGATGACATCGTAAATGTTATAATCTTATCATATAAAGTTTATCAAATTTAAGATATTTTAACTTTACAAGATTCTTAGAGTGACTTATAATTAAAGACGAAAAGAGTAATTAACTACTATGTGCAAGTTCTTGGCTATACACTTCAGCAAAAAAAAGGTTATACACAAACTGAAGTGCAAGTTCTTGTGTTAACATATCATGCATATCTAGTCACATATTTTTTTTCCTCACTTTCGATCAACTAGAATTCAAGGAGATAAACAAGCAGTGACCAAAATTCTATGATGAAAAGCAAAATAAGATTTACGAGGACGAAAGCAGTCCATAATATTTCTAACACATATAAGAGCATCATAGACCGGAATACAAAAACTAAACCTCTCCAATCGAAACTGACCTAAGTACAAGGATACCCCGGTATTATATACTTATATATGCATATAGTATTTTTATCGAAAAACAAACAAATTAATTAAAGGGACAACGACGATGACGATCGATACGGCATCACCGTAACTAAAGCTCATCCACAGCTCGGTGTGAGCTGAGCCAGCTGATCGGTACGTTGAAAGGGACGCCGAGCGTTGCAGTTTGACATGTTGTTCGAGCACGTGGAGGTGTAGTCGATGTTTTGATTCGCTAGCGCTGGCCGCTAGGGTTTTGGTTCCACCTACGCACACATCGCCGTCCCGATCGATGGAGACCGATATATATATAAAGATAGATCGAGCCCGAAAGGATTCATGGATAGATGATGGAGCTGATCGATCAGCATATATAGGAATAGATCAGGAACCAATAAAGCTCCGCACTTAATCTTGTTTCCCAAATGCGTGATAGATGACAATCCTCGTCACAAACACTAGCTCGACAGCCTTGTGGTCGAGACCACCCATGCATCATAAGTTTCCTCACTCATATCTTTCCTCTTGCCATTGCACATGCTGCATGCAGGTGTGCATTAGGTCGTTGTACGTTTTGCATGCGTTGTACAGCTACCTAACTAACCTATGCCTTGTTTAGTTGTCTAAAAAAGACTAGAAATTTTATTCTATCTTCATCATATTAAATGTTTTGTCGTATGCATAAAGTACTAAATGTTAGTAAAATAAATAACTAATTGTATAAATTAGTTATAAATCATGAGACAAATCTTTTAAGTAGGCTATGATTGGATAATATTTGTCAAATACTCTTTTCGTTTCAAATTGTAGTTTACTTTGACTTTTTTTATGCATGCATTTTGCTATGTATCTAGATATATTATTTATCTAGGTATATAGCAAAATGCATGCATCAAAAAAATTAAAATAAACTATAATTTAGAACAGAGAGAGTACAAATAAAATGCTACGGTACTTTTCAGGTTAAAAATTTCAAAAACTAAATGAGGCCCTAGTGCTAGACGTCTCTCAGTCTCTGATCCAGTTTCCTTCTGTCCATCCAAACCAATTGAGTTGCATGGATCAGAACAAGCATGTACAAGCGGTCAACGCTCAACGGTGGCTGCTGCTGGCGTGGTCACGCACCAAAGGATGCATGATTGCAACTACATGCACGGCCGAGATGGGTTCACATTGCACATATACATTTGAATTTGACTTCTAATTAATTCCATCATCGTTTATACTGAGCTCACACCAATCTGCGCCTCACTATATCCTCCCCATGTGCCAGCGGCAGATCCTTTAATTCCTACTACAGTAGAAACATTATCCGCTTACCAAATACTTTATCCACATGTATTATCTCCCATGAATAATTGCCATTGTGTGGATTATCTTCTCGAACTTTGAAAACATACATCTTACTCGACTCTCAAAACCATTAAATTACCACCCTGCTTAGGGGGTTTTAGAAATGATGATTTTCAAGGTGATTTATTTTTATTAAAAAAATCTGAAAATAGCTATGAAGTTTCTAAACCATGAAAAATGACTCAAAGATTATAAAATATGATAAAAGTCATGGGATAGGTGTACCTAAGTAAATTGCTAAGAGCTCATGAAATATCTCCAGAGGTTCCTAAACATAGATTTGGCTTTATGAAAATGGAAAAATATCTAAAATAATTTTGGAAATTTCCTCAAAACACTCCAATTAATGTATAAACACGTTTTTAATATTTTTCATTGCAAAATATCAAATGCAACCAACAATAATGCTACACACAATACATCACATCCTTTTGTCATGCAAAGATTTTAAAACATGTTTGGCATCAATTAAAATGTTTTGGGAAGTTTCCAGAATTTTTTAGCTGTTTTTCCCATCGTCCTGTCCTATAGATAAATTTCTAGAATTTAAGGAGAAAATATATTATAGTCCTAAGTTTTTCTTTTTTGTGCGTGAAAATTACATGAAACCTTCGAGCAAGCCCAAAGACAGCCGGCCCATCTAGTAACAATACGTGTCAGCCCATTCCATCCCCACGCGTCCAAACACACGGCCCAGGCCAACCCAACTCATCTAAACCCTAGCCCCCAACCGGCCACCGCTCTTCCTTGGTCGGCAGCGCCACAACTTCCTCCAATTCTCTCTCTTTCTCTGTCTCGCGCCGCCGGCCTCCTCCGCTTCCCGCCACGCGCCACCTCCGCGACAAACCACCAGAGAAGAGAGAGGACGCGCTCATCTCCTCCGATGGAGGAGGACTCGCTCGCGGGGATGATCTCCGCCATATCCTGGGTGCCCAGGGGCGCCGCCAAGAGCATGCCCGTCGTCGCCGACCCGCCCACGCAGGAGGAGATCGCCGAGGCCATGAAGACCTTCGCCCTGGGCGGAGAGTGAGCCCCACTTTCCTCCCTCCCTCTTTCTCTCCTTCATCGCGTGCTCTACTTCCAGCAATAGTGACGAATTTTGTTTTGTTTGTTGCCGTGTGTAACCTGTCTGTCTTGCGCGCAGTGCTGTAATTCTAGCAGTAGTCACTTGGTTTCATTTTTCTTGCCATGTAATTTGTCTCCAGCTCCGGTAGCGACGCTGACGAGGATGATGATGCTGGCACCATGGAACTCGACGGTGCGGCAGAGGCAGAAGAGGTTGATGAGGCTGCCCGGGCCAAGGCCGTAGCCAAGGCGCTCGGCAAGGGCTCCAGTAATGTGGACGACGTCGCTGATGGGATGCGCGAGCTCAACATGGATGCTTACGATGATGAGGACGAAGGTGGGCGCATTCTCTTCCATTCACCCAACTGCTTATTAATTCAATCGGGCCAGGTGAGCTGAGGCGATTGATGAATTCTTAACATGTGATTATGTTAGATATTGATGTTATCGGCTCCGGTCCGGGGGACTTGTACTATCTGGACAATGGAATGGACCCCTATCTCAAAAAGAACAATGTTAGTTCACTAACTCTGCTGTTTTACTTTCGTTGTTGTTGTACTAACGGTAGAAACAAATAGATGTGAATTGATACCTTTTTCGTACCTTATTAGGGTGATGACGACGACGACGACGATGACGATTCGGAAATTGAAGATAAGATGATCATGCCTACCGATTTTGTTATTGTCTGCGCACACAGTGAGGATGATATCTTCTCTCTTCAGGCAAGTACAGTTAGCATATTTTCTGATTTTTTTGCTAAAAAAACAGCCATGGTATTTTTTTGTTGTTGTAAGAGTTGTCCTGTTTAGGTCCCCTAGAGCTAACAATTAGCTGCTAAAAATTGGTTAGGTCCCGTTTGGATCCCCAGCAAATAGTCTGGCTAGTGTCTACCTAGCTAACAATTAGCTATTAGCTGTTTCCCTCCAGTTAACACAGCTAATAGTTAGCTCAGAGGATCCAAACAAGGCCTTAAGTATTTTCCGTGTAGTATTGGAACATGGTATGTTACCACAATCTCTTCTGGGTGCCCACTGATGTATCACGAATGACATTACAGCAATACTTTTGTGTTTGGAAATTGATCCCAGCACGTGCTCTTAGTATCTGTCCATGTAAAATACAGTTAAGTTATGTTGCTTTCCATTTCTTGCCCTGTCTGAATGACTTTCCAGACTGTTCCATGCTATTGGTTTTCATATGTGTTAAATTATTATTGATGACAGGTCAACATTCTTGAAGAAACAGACGATGGTGAACAAAATATCTTTGTGCATCATGATGTTCCTCTTGCTGATTTTCCACTCTGCACTGCTTGGATGGATTTTAATCTCAAAGGTGGCGAAAAAGGTAAAACTGGCATGTTAAAGTAAGGGGTACCAATTTATTTCTTTGGATTGGAAATAACTTCTTATCTGATTCTGTGATTCTGTTACTTTCTCTGACACTTCAATATCACAGGGAATTTTGTAGCTGTTGGAACCATGGATCCTGCCATTGAAATATGGGACTTAGATATGGTATGGCTAGGGCTATAACCATGAGGT
The DNA here is from genome assembly GCA_023333625.1 of Bothriochloa decipiens. NCBI lineage: Eukaryota > Viridiplantae > Streptophyta > Magnoliopsida > Poales > Poaceae > Bothriochloa > Bothriochloa decipiens. The sequence continues at coordinate 3,970,913 of CM041632.1, forward strand.
GCCTCATTGCAAAACAGTTGATATATTATTTGATGGACCTTTGATATTTCTCAACAGGTTGATGAATTGCAGCCTCACATGGTGCTAGGAGGACTTTCAAAGAAGAAGAAAGCAAAGGGAAAAAAGGTTTGCAAGTATCTCTAATCTTGAATGAGATTTGGGCTATCATACTTCTGTAGGTTACTTTTGTGGATGTTATGCAAAACGTCTTGCTCTCCTTGTATAATTGCAGTCAATACTTCCAGCTTTACCCAAACTCCCAAAGTAACACCGCCAGTTTATCTCAGTAGTCTGTTGATTCTTGATGATGACACTAATTACTGTTAGTTTTTTTTCTGTCATGAGATGTGTTTAGCTGTGCTGGGGCATCATCTTTCTGGTTGGGTAGATTCACAGATGTTTTTTACTAGGGTTTTATCTTTGCGACATCACTGGGGCTTCTTCTTAGGTTCAGTCTGCTTGGTAGCTTTTGCCTATCAGAGTTATTAATGCAGCTAATGGTTCTCGTGCAAATGCTTGACAGCATGATGCTGATTGGATGAATGTATATTATCCAGAACAAAGATTGTTAGCAAATTTTTTCTTTCATGATAGTAATATGTGCACTTCAATCTATGCAAGTGAGCATTCATTTGTACTTTTCTTCAATCTTTGTGAGCGTACTTTTCTCTCTTGCAGGGGAAAAAGTATAAGAAAGGAAGTCACAGAAGTTCTGTGCTTGGTCTTGCATGGAACAAGGAAGTGAGGTGAGTTTTCATTTCAAGCCAAGTGATGTGCCTGTCTTTGCTTGTTAAGCACCTGATGTTTGATTTGTTGTTACAACTCCAGGAATGTTCTAGCTAGTGCAAGTGCTGACAAAACTGTGAAAATCTGGGATGTAGCTGTTGGTAAATGTGTAGTCACACTAGAACACCATGATGACAAGGCAAGGATTTATAACTATCTTTTTTTTGTCATTTTGGACCGATTCTGATAAATTGTGTTGATGTACAATTTTTATTTTTATTTCCTTTATTTACTGGACTTGCAGGTTCAGTCAGTTGCTTGGAGCCCACAGTCACCTGAAGTTCTTCTTAGCGGATCCTTCGATAAAACAGTTGCTGTGGTAATGCATCTGCCAGTTATCATTTTTTTTTATTTATTTAATTATTCCTTATTGATAGACTCGACATTTTAATTTACAGAATGATATGAAAGATGGTGGACAGAGTTGCCATAAATGGTCTGTCGAAGCAGATGTGGAAAGTTTAGCTTGGAATCCACACAATGAACACTCATTTGTGGTGAGTAAATGAAATGAAACTTACAGTTGTCTCCTGCATATCTAAACTCTTTTATCTGTGCAGTCTAAAGAATGTGAGAAGTTGTTGAAAAACAAGAACTAGTTGAAATCTAGATGTATATAGTTAGTGATTCCCTCTTTGTGAAGGCAAACGACATGAGTATGGTGTGGGAAAGAATTTATGACAATTGGTGGACCATGGGCTCAACCACCATGATTTAGTGATAAACATCTTTTTTTTCTTTTGGACCCTTAGACATGAAGTAGTTGGTTAGACTGGTCATCAATTTTCTTATTATGTATATCTGGTAAATTTAATATCTCCTTGATGTTATAAAACAGTGTACTTGTATTTTCTGAATCTTCTGTATGATCTCCCAGGTCAGTCTTGAAAATGGGATGGTTCAAGCCTTCGATAAGAGAACAGCTTCATCAAGTTCTTCTGGCCAGTCTATATATACCCTTCATGCACACGATAAGGCTGTTTCTTCCGTCTCCTTCAACCCATCTGCCCCCAATGTATGTTTTCTTTTTGGTATATAATTCTGTGCTAAGCAGGCAGAGAAACACATCCAAGTCCAGATTACTGATGCTAGTTTTTTTTGTCTTGCAGTTTCTTGCAACAGGCTCGGTTGATAAGATGGTAAGGACATTTCAGTATTTTGGTTGCATATAGATATGTTTAAACTTGTTGCTAATGCATCTGCAAACATAGGTGAAACTGTGGGATCTATCAAACAACACACCGTCATGCATTGCCTCCCAAAATCCAAAGCTTGTATGTTTCTGAATGAACTCGATCTTTACTTTTGGAAGAAATTGTTTTATTTGTATCGCTTATACACTTGATTTTTTCCAGGGAGCTATTTTCTCGGTATCATTTTCAAATGACAGCCCCTTCTTGTTAGCATGTGGAGGTTCAAAAGGCAAACTAAAAGTAATCTTCTTTCTCGTCTCTACACGTTGTTCAAGCAATGTCTTTGCTGTAGGACTTATCTTTGATGGACATTGTTTTGCATTGTTGATTGACAGGTTTGGGACACGCTAAGGGAGCCCGCCGTGGCTCACAAGTTCAGCAAATAGAACTGCCGCAATCTGCTGTTCCAAGTTGTTTCCGGCATACGAGTGTTAGTTTTGCCCTTGTGAGTTTTGAGAGCTCAGTTGTATAATGAATTGATGAAGTCATATATTAGTGGTTTGTACAACAAAAAATTACACTGGGCAAAGGTTTTGGAGTGTAGATTTCATGTTGTGACACTGCGTGTTCTGGGCTGTGGACCTCGGACTGCATTTTCAATTTTGTGAAAGAAAGTTCGTGGTCTTCATAGCAGAGCACTTTAACTTGATCTAGTTTGAAGCTTCGGACACAATAGTCTTACTTAGAACAGCTCCATTCGTATAGGGAAAAAAGGCCTCATGTCGTGTAAAATGCTGCTTTTTCCGATTCTTGGGCATTAAAATTTGAGCTCATTGGAAGGTATAAAAGAGTTCAAGTAAAAAACAACTACCTCTCAAACTTCAACTACTATTACAACTTCTAAAAATTCCAATTGTTCCTTTTTCTCTGAAAATGCTGGTGCACGTTTGTTTACTTTCTACCTTTTTAAATTTTTGCGCAATGCGAATATTTTCCACGGTTGTAAAGAAGTCCACTTGGATTTTTCTATGAGCGTACAGTACGCCAATCCGATCATCTCACTATGGCCATGCATCCTGCAGACCCTTTTTTGCCACCCATTTTCACCCCTTTTCATCTCCCTATTTTTTAAAAATCTTCTTTTTCTCATCAGCTGCGGTGCTCCTACTCCCTAGTATAGTGCGCCTTTTCCGTGTCACGTCGTGCGCGTGTGGCTCAGATAAGAATATGTGATCTCATCTCGAAACAGCATGCATGCAACCCTGACGCCGATCCGATTCAGCAGCCGCAAAAGCTAGCCGATGCCGAGCAGCACAAGTGGCTCCGGCTGCTCGTGATAATTCATCCCCTCTCGGCTAGTTTATGCCTTAATTAAATAAAATTAAATTTAGTTTGCAGTACGTATCATTCATTTCTAAAATATTGGTGTGGGTACGGTGTATAAGTGTTTGTGCGTGTATGATATCGTTCGACAAGTCTGAATAAGCACGGCGTATGCATCTATTATACCTTTTTTTTATTATTTTTGCACTGCACCTTAACTTTCCGTGCCTGAACATTCAGCATTGCGTGTGATCGCCCCTATTTTATTTGATCCAACACATGCGCCGTTTTTCAGCATATATGCCGGTTGAAAAGTCGATAGATTTCGGCACATTCAATGGTGGTTGAGAGGAACCCTATCGGCCTTTAACCGAACCGGCTGAACAAGATCAATTTTTATAATATGCACCCGGACTTAGTTTGTTTACCTGCTAAAAAAACTTTTCTGCCACTGATTTCAGGAGTTAATTTTTAGAATCTCTCTTGTGGGTTATAGAAACAAGTCTCAATTTTGAATCTCTCTTAGGTTCGTCAGTCCTCACTGTTATCCCGACAGCTTTGTAGCATCAGGTTGAGAGTACAGGATCTCTTTGTTCCCCAGTACACAAGTGCTATCATCATCATGGTTTCATGCCAATTGAGCCTTGACATAAAGCAAGATAAGAAACACACCACGCATCACTTTTCTTCTTTTTTTTACCCCTTTTCAGAGATCACACAGATCCATTGTCTCCTCTCCTTTTGCTAATATACTCTAGTTGCCATGCCGCCACCTCAGTTACACTGCAATTCCTACATTGGAATGGGTTCATCTCCTTCAATTCTCGTTTTACCTCTGACATTTTATCCTAACAAATGACAGAATCAAGGATAGCTAGCAGCACGCAAAGCATTACAGATCCTTTTTAGGGCGATCGAATGTTGCAGCAATTTGAACCTGCCAGATCATAGTCGTCATCGATCGACATCGAAGAAGCTCTTGAGCTCCAGCTTCCTTTGCTTCTTGACCCTTGCAATGAAGTCCTCCACTCTCGTGCAGCTCCTCTTCTTCTCCTTCCTCTTCCTTCACCTCCACCGCCTCCTCCACAACGGGGGCGGCTCCGACAAAGGCGGTGTGGTCAGCCACCACCAACAACGGCGCCTGTGATGCAGTAGTCGCCTTTGAGGCCACCGCGGTGTTCTTCTTCACGTGCTCCTCGTGTATCTCGTTCGCCAAGGAAGGCTGGCTGTCGTCGTCCCTCCTGGGCGCCAGCCTAGACTCCCCGACGAGGAAGGCGACGATGAGGTTGCCGACGACGAAGAGGCACTTGGGGCTGAGCAGGAAGGCCGTGACAAGGTCAGGGAGGGTGGTGAGGAAGAAGAAGCCGAGGACCGAGCACAGCCTGGGGAACCAGGCAGGGCTAGTGAGCAGCAGGCCGAGGACAAAGATGGCAGCCATGTAGAGTGAGAGAGTAGGAAGCAGCAGCTGCCTCCTGCTCTTGTTGTACTTGTTCATGGCCCTGATCTTCTCCATGCTAATGGGATCCATTTGGACTGATGAGAGAGTAGGAATGGTACTGCTGGGATCTACACGAGTGTGTGTGTATATACAGAGAAAGATCTTCAGGGGGCTCAGCTGGAGGCCACAAAACAATGCATGAGATGGGATGAAGGGGGTGAGAGGGTTTTATATGTGGTGGAGGAGGCGGTAGGCCATGGAAAGTCAGTAGAAGAAGCAAGAAGACGACGAGGTGTGAGGGATCATATGCTAGAGCGGTGAGAGGAACAAGACATGGATCTGCTAATGCTATTGGTGGTAGACCAGAGATGCAATGCAGACACATCTGCTTTTTGCAAGGGGGACATCTGGGATTTGATAATGCTGTGTGTGTTGTGTTATGGGTGGGGGCAGCTGGTTGTCAGAAAATATACAGTGGTTGGCTGCTTTTTACCTCCAAAATAAAAAAAAAATTGTTTACTTTGGGTCCCTCTGCTCTTTATTATGAACCTGATCCTTGACCAGGTCTACATTTTGGAATTTGGATGGCAGCGGCCAATGGATTCCATTTGGAGGCCTCAGCAACTTATAGGGTGTATGTTTTTAGGAATCAAACCAATCTAGATGAGGTGGTGTATCATGAGTCCATGTTTTTTTTAAAAAAAATTTGATAGAATGACGTCATTTTTCTCATACTAGTACTAATTATTGGCTTGTAAGAAATGAAGTATGATGCATCAACCATTCTATTCCATGAACCAAATAAAAAGGTAAGAAGTAAGAAAATGATTGACTAACCTATTCCTCTAACCAAAAACCCTGCTATTGTTTGGGTGGCTGCATACTTCTCAGCAAATATAACTCATCTTCAAACTTACAGCTACAAACTGTGTCAAACCAAAGCAATGCTATTGTCATGTCATGTAGTCGATCCCTTCTTACAGTAAAGCAGGCGTTATATATGTTCTTATTAGCCTAGCAACCTAGTGTACTCGGTTTTGTTTTTCCTTAAAGAAAACGACAAGCGTAATAATGTCAGTGTGACACCTAAAAATATTTGGGGTGGATTTCACTATAAGAATCGACTGTGGTATACATATCTACTCGCCATTTCTGCTCATGTAATAATATGTATCCTAGTGGTACAGTTAGTGCAAGTGCACCTGAAATCAGTTGGGATCCTGTTGAACACGTTTCTGTTTCAGAAGCTGTAGTGAACAAAAGCAAGTGATCAACAGTACACTGGGCTGACACACCTGTTTCCTGTTAATCAGAATGGTGCAGCAATCTGGAAACTTCAATCCAGCAAGTTGGTACTTACTCCTTCAGGCAATTTGGAACAAAAGAAATTTTAGTACCAAGTTCAACAAAACAGTTGATTGAGAGCAACAGACTGAGAGATTAAGTGAAGATTAACACAAAACAGTCAACATGTCAAAAGCTTCTACTAGAATATGTGTATGCACCGGGTGTATCTGAATACGGCAAGCACAAAGGTTTCATGTTTGTTTCTGCAATGTTCAGTTTCTCCACTGACTAATGCAGCACTGGAATTTGGAAATAAATTTCATCCTGAATTCTATACATTCTCTGAATTTTAAGAACATCTATTAAGTTTTCACTGCATCAACAAATGATATCAGAATTCAGCTTAGATTCATCTTCTGCTCGCCAGTGTTCAACTGTTGCAACATGGAATAGCCAAAGACTTGAGGACTAAGGAACGATGATGTTAAACTCGGCCCAGTATGTCCAATCCAACAAGACCTAGTGCAGTAGTGGCAATTATCGCCTCGCAAGGTCCCATTTCCTCTCCTTTTGCAAATCTACTGAGCCTACCAATTGATGAGTGCAGTGTAGAACCTGTCCATCTTGAATACGGCAAGCACAAAGGTTTCATGTTTGTTTCTGCAATTTGCCTGTCACAAGTCACAACATTGTGACATGCATTGCAAGACATGTAAGGTCTTTGGTATTATGGCTCGGACCAACAGAATATTCTTTAGGATAATAATGGAGCAGAGAAAAGAGATGCAATTGTTGATAGAAAGGGTTTCATTACCAGTAGGTGGTTGCATCACAGCTTTACTAGTATTATGAGGTGTGGACTGTAAAGTCTGCGGGCAAAGGCATAACTCGTGATAAGCATTGCTGCATGGGTCATCCATGGATGATGATTCTATTACTCCACCTTTCATTGTCATAAACACAAATTTTCTAATTGCCCTTCATTTCCACAATCATAAACACAAATTCTGTAACTGCCATGGCACTAATTGTCCCAAGGGCGGCACTGGTTCTCTGAATTTATCGTGGTTCATGGAATCTGCGGGAAAAAGAAAATAAGCATTGTAGCATGCTGGCAGAAGCAGACGAACAAAATTAGCAAAACTTACATTGGTTATTATAGCAGATCCAGAAAATTTCCAAATGAGAGAATATCCTTTCAACAACTTGGTAAAACAACTCAAAAGTATCTTAAAAAGACTACTTAAAAATAAGAACTTCCCCTCCAAGTTTCCACAACCCTCAAGTTTCCACAATTGATAGGAACTCCATATTTACTCCGTCCAGTATTTTTCTTGGGAGATCAAACCCAATATAAAATCATCTAGAATGCTAGTAAACTATAGAATAACAAAATAAAATGAAGTCCTATTTATTTTGTTAAAACATAACTATAGAAAACACCAGTAGTTGCTCTTAGACCATGCAAAGATAGCAACGGCAAGCAAATCCATGTCATGTGGATCAGTACACCAAATCCTAAGACAGCAACGGCAAAGCATACCATATGCCATGCCATGAGGATCAGTACACCAAATCCTGTTACCCAGTAACCATGTAGCATCACTACCGAAAGTAGATGACAAATTTTAACATAAATACAAATTAACCAAACAAGATCCTCTGCAGTTCTGCTGTTAGGGGCTGACATGCCAGTAAGCAACTGTAGAGGAACCACTCCCAGATTTGAAAGGTGATCTGAGGCCGCACAAGTCACATTTCAGATAGGCACACTTCAGCTATGTGCCTATATGAATTTCATGCAATCTCATGAAAAGTTAAGCTAGGCATAATCGTGCATGTGGGCAAGAATTCAATAACCCATTAGATAGCTGAGTTCGCAAACAAGTACAAGGTATCAAACAGTAGGACACCAAAATGTTTGTCTGGTCTCTATTTCCAGTACCCAAAAAAACTTAGAACAAGCACTTGATGGTAGTAGCATCCACTAATGACTGAATAGAACAAAACAGGGTACTATGTTCTGCCACTTCACTTCTTGTCTTCCTTCTCCGCCTCAGCAGCCTTCTTCTGGCGGGCACCAAGGTGTTTCTTGTTCATCCGCTCAAGGCGGAGCTTCCCATAGGCCGCAAACGCCTTCATCTCATCTGTGACCTTCACAGCCTCAACTGAGCGCTTCTCACCACGAGTAATTGGCATGTAGTCACCCTGGACCTGGGTAGCGGTGGCAAGCTCCTCCGGAGTAGAGTCACCAGCCTGTAATGAAAGTAGGTGATAAGGGATAAGAGGTCAAAGAAACAAGGAAAATGCCTTCAAGAGATATAGGGTTCAGGAAAAGATCGCTACCCATACCTTGACCTTGCGAGCGCGCCTTGGGAAGATAACCAGCTTGGCCTTGTATGTCTTAAGCCTCTGGACATTGGCCTGCAGTCCCTCAAGGGATTTGTTCTTGCGGCGGTGATCCACAGAGATGCCAATGGTTGGGGCAAGCTTCTTTGGAATGCCTGCAGCCTGCAATCAACAATTCAACATAATAACTTTTAGCATCAAAATATTAAGATATAACACAAAACATCAATGAGAATAGTGACATATCAGAAGGTAATTCAACAAGGATAAATGAAAAACACATGGCAATCAAGCCACATCTGAAACAAAATCTAAACACCATAGAACAGCATAATTTGCAAAACATTAGAAGACTTGCGGTCAGACAGAAGACAATATATCAGCCTATATAGAGCAGCAGTTCACACAAAAATATCATGTCACATACAAATCATATGCATACATCAACAATTCGTTAGATATCAGAATAACGAACAAACTAAAACTTTTGAAATATCAACATGGTTCAAGGATACAAGAACAACCAAATGGAAGGATAATAACAAAGAAATGCACCACCTTCAGCTCCTCAAGGGTAAAGCCTCTCCCAGCCCTTGACTTCATGTTGTACTTGAGAGTCTGGCATTGAACAATGGGGCGAAGAGGACCAGCAGTCGGGCGTGGGAATATCTTCACAGCCTTCTTTTGACGAGCTGCATACAGAACAAAGCATGGTCAGATTTTTTTTAGTTCAGACGCATTATTGAGTAAAGCAAGCAAACTTTTATTTTGGTTCCTTCATCTATATCATAATTGTAGTATAGCAAGAGAAAACAATGCACTACAGATCATGCGGAACATACCCTATTAATATCTCATGGCCATATAGATTGATGCTAGAATATTCCCTCAGAAGCAAACTAGTTAAGTAATATAACACAAACATAATGGAGCTAGTGCAGGCCTCATTACAAAGAGGTGCTGTCATGGTAGAGACAAGGAACAGCTAACTGGTGTTACAGTTTGAACAATGAATATTATAGTATATTCAATCAGGGATTCCTTCTTGTGTGAATAAGGATACGAAACAGTATATTATCATCTAACTTATAAATCAACACAATACAAGACCAAATGTATAGACTGCAACAAACTAAAACTTGCATAGGTTCATTATCAACAGCAATGATGCTATTGGAATGCACTGGACATGCCAGATTGCTTATTAGCCAACCACTAGTTGGCATTGAAGCACGCAAAATATGGTAGGAGATGAGCTCACCAATGCGGCGCCTCTGCTTGCGGGCGGGCTGGTTGAACCATGTCTTGACATAGTTCTGCCAGTGCTTCTTGAAGTGCCCGTTGGGGATGACGTTGTTGTGCTTCACCATTTCGCCCTCTTCCTCTCCTTCTCACCTGCACATCAACAGCGCAACAGCGAGGGCATCAGCAGCAGAGATGAATTACAAACACCACGGGAGCAAGAATCAACGAGCCGCCGACAGCTCCATCCCGTGCTCTCGTTAACACAGCAACGCAGTAGAGTCTCTAGCAAATTGCAACATAAACGCACGCTTGGCCACTAGACCCACACAAACGCATCAAGAACCCGGAGCCATCACGCAGCAAGATCCACGCGAGCATACCACAGCCTACGGCTAACCAGTCGATCAAGAACCCGGATCAGACGAGCAACCAACCCACCGGCGGCACGGAACGGAGGCCCAGGAGGTAGGAAGCCGGCGAGCAAAGGGCAAAGGCCTACCTGTGTAGAGGAGACGCGGCGGCGGCGCGAGGAGGCGCAGGGTGTGTGAAGTAGAGGCGAGGTTTTGGACTAGGGTTGGGTGCTTATAGGGGTCGGGGGACGCCGCTTGCCCTAGCTTGCACGGCCGAGATCTCACCATTCCTGTCACGGGAATGATGGGCCGTTGAGGGCCTCAATGGGCCTTCTTGGAAGGACAAGTGAAAATATTCCTTGAGCTTGGGCCTTTCGTCCCCGTTGCAGGCTGGAATTTTTTTATTTTTAATTTTTTTAAAAAAAAATTTACAATTTTAATTTTTTGTTTCGAAATATGACAGAACTAGTCGTCCACAGTTAAAAAACGCCCACTGTGTGGGCGTTATATGTGACGTGGCACAGGGCCGGCCGCCGCCGGTGCCGGCTTTTGCGGACGGCCGTCTGTAGCCCAAAAAACGCCCACTACGTGGGCATTTTTTGGTGGCGAGGGGCCGCCTGCAAAAGTGCGCGCTGTTTTGCGGATGGACCTCGGAGCAGCCAAAAAACGCCCACTATGTGGGCGTTTTTTACGCGTCAGGGGGCCGCCCGCAAAACAGCCGCACCGTGCATTGATGCAGCCCACCGCAAAATGCGCTAAAACCAACAAAAAAAAAGGCGACAGTGGGACTCAAACCTGCACCATCTCATCACCAGCCCCGCTGCGCTAACCAATAGAGATGTGTAACTTTCTTGTAAAGAATGGAGCAGTTGTACTATTTAATAGGCGTAAAGAATGGGCAGTCCCGTCCAGAAGACAGTACCGTGCAGCCTCGCCTGTTTTGCAGGCGGCCCCTTGGCGCGCAAAACACGCCCACACAGTAGGCGTTTTTTGGCTGCTCCGAGGGCCGCCCGCAAAACAGCGCGCACTTTTGCAGACGGCCCCTCGCCACCAAAAAAACGCCCACGCAGTGGGCGTTTTTTGGGCTAAAGGCGGCCGCCCGCAAAAGCCGGCACCGGCGGCGGCCGGCTCTGTGCCACGTCACATATAACACCCACACAGTGGGCGTTTTTTAACCGTGAACGACTAGTTCTGTCATATTTTGAAACAAAAAATTAAAATTATAAAAAAAATTTGAAAAAAATTAAAAATACAAAAAGCTCTTGCAGGCTGCCCCGCCCGCCCAAATTTGTTGGAACTTCGTGGCCGAAAACAAACCCATGCAGCTCGATTACTGATTGTTTCAAAAAAAAAAAATACTGATTGTTTCACAATGACCGGCTATCGAGTTGAATCTTTGAATGTATTCTTTGTTACTGATTGTTTCACAATGCTGTGCTGGTGTACCAGTTCACCAATGGGCATGCATTGCTTACCTTTCTATTCTCGTATTATAATTCATTGTACAAAATTGTTTGTTGGTGCATACTTTGCTTGATAATGGCCCGTTCATCGCGTGATAGAGCTTTGTATGGTACTCCCTCCGTTCCAAATTACAGTTCACTTTGACATTTTTAATGTATATATTTTGTTATATATTTAGATAAATAATATATCTATATACATAATAAAATATATACATCAGAAAAATCAAAGTGAACTACAATTTAGAACGGATGGAGTACTCCGTAGATCGCACTACGTTGACTGAAGTAGCTATTGGTCCATTTTTTTTTTTTTTGAGTAACAGCTGTTGGTCCATATAACAAGACAAATATGTTCGGAGTTTTGAGGAATTGCCTAACCTCTAAAGTCTAGCACTCTGTTCCAAATTTTAAGTTATTTTTAAATAAAAAATAACTTATAATTTAGAAAAGAGGGAATATTAAGGAAATGGTTGCAAAGTTTCTCAAAACCTACATCCAAAAGCTTGTCGTACCTTTACACCACAAACAATTGCTGCATTTCATGAGAACGAGATTTTGCCGGGAACAAATCAGAATAGCTCAAAGCATGCCAGGTCCGCTAACAGGGTTAACATTAGCTAAACTAAAGGTGTGACTTACAGCAATCAAAATCCACACGAAAACATCAACTGGAAGGTTCCTAGAAATGTGAGAAGGGAAGAAAGATAGGCCACAAGGTGCTCAGTGGATCTATGAATACAACAAATTCAGACATTATGCACATGCTTAACCAGCTAATACAGGCTACAGCTACTGTCTCTTGAGATTAATGAGCAAATGTACGGTCAGTTCTTGAAGATGCATTTGCTAGTAAGGTTAGTGGAACAATTTTATCCTACAAGTTACATCAACATCAGTACATCACTGGTATACAGAAACAAGAGCATAAATCCTTAAGAAGGTATTCCTAAAATGTCTCAAGACAACAAAAGTATGAAAATAAACTTTTTGGGCATGGAAAATACTCCATGTCAGAAAACAACTATTGAAACGTGAATTTAGACAGCGTACTGTGACATGAGATGTGAATTTCGATCTTTTCCAAACATTCCACATGCATGAAAGGAAGATTCTGCCTTTTGAGAACATTGAAAGAAAGTGGGGAAAAAAGATTCCACATCTACAAAGCTTGAGGGAAAATAAGGTGTGCCTTCAATAATGCTTGATTTGGCACCATCACTGACCAGTGTTATTGGCTCCTGCACCACAGGATGTCTTCGTTTTGTGTTTCTTGATAAACTTGTTTCACTAGAGTTGAGGGACCAGGAAAAGATTGTAAATAACCTCTGGCGGACCAATTTTATTGGAGAAAGCCCAACCTGAGTCTCATGCCCCTCTTTGCTTTGCTTCAGCAAAAGCAAGCCGCCAGAAAATCACAAGAAAGGGGGAAAAGAGGGGAGCAAAACACTATAGAAATAGCCCTTTTGGATTTCTTTTCTGAATATGAGATCAATGCCTAATCCACAAGCTTCTTTAAGAAAAGCCCTAAACCTTGCTGTAGCTCTAATAATTAAGGATATTGTTCTCCTTGTTCAAACTGAATTGGTACTCGCTACTAATTTTATATTATCTAGAGCAGTATAATCAGAAAGTGATAGTATCGTTTTCTGAGAAAATAAATATCAGAAAGTAGTAGTAATATTTTTTTTATTTGCAAAAATATGTACTGGATATAAGAACACTAGTGGGTGATTAGGTCTCTAAGGAATATAAAACATAAAAGCAGGCAATGAAAGAGTCCGTACCAATTAAACCTAAACCCCTTCACAGCCCTCCATGTCAAAAATGTTTTTTATTATTATTTTTTGGTGAACAAAGTTGCTTCTAGTAAGACCTGAACCACATAGCATGCCCCAGCGATATTTCGCTGTCTTGATGCATTGCAGGAATGTGGCATCTACTGGACCACTATTTTCAAGATTCAGGGCAGCTAAGGAATATAAACACTAGTAAGGAAGATTCAGTTAACAATGTCCTTAAGGAATATAGAACAGTTTGGTTGCATGCCTGTGCCCCACGATTAAACCTAAACCCCTTTATTGGCCTCCATCTCAAAAGGATATTTTCACAAAGGAGAAGGTTGCTACTAATAAGACCTGCACCACATAGCCATCACCCCCTCTCCAGGCGATGATGACGTTGTTTATGAGTTGATGACTTGATGTATTGCCACAATGTGCCATCCCTTGGTACCACTATTTTAAAGACTCTAGTCAGGTTGTGACAAACATCCATCACACCATGGCGTGGAGTTTGTGCTCTAGGAAGTTGGAAAAGACCCCAACTGTGACTCGGCATAACTACCACAAAAGGCACAAGATGTAGAACATATCTAAACAACATGTAAATATGACCTTGTATCGATCATGTGGTCTTACAATTCAGGGAGAAAAATATGTAACAAGGGCTGTGAAAAAGATAAACACTACACAGGAAACTTATCAGCAGTCCGCGCTGACCTCAGAGTTTTTGTCAACAGAAGCTATTACCAATTGGGGCTCAATGGCTCCCTCCGCTCTTGCCTTCTTCCGTTCACGCCGCATGCGGAAGTACTCTCTCTTCCTTGCTCTGTAACTGTTTGGGTTTTCAGGCTCTTTCTCATATGGGTAAACACTTACCTATAAAAGCACAGGTAGTCAGATGAGCATATATATCTGGTATGCCACCAGATCTCACTCAGATGCAAGTAAAAGCAGAAGTCAGTAAGTAATAACTAGTAAGATAACAACTACCTTTTTTTTGTCCGGCCCATACTTCTCAAACTTGACTAGCCCATCAATCAAAGAAAAGAGTGTATGATCCTTGCCCATTCCAACGTTATTTCCAGGATAGACCTGAAATGTCCAGATTTTTTTTAAAAAAAAAACTTAAAAATGGCAAGGAACAGACCGACCATAAAATGGGGAACAAAATGAACTCTATACAAAGGACACAATGGTATATATACACCATACAGTAACCTTGAGTATTGGAGGCACGGCAGCAAGTAAGAATCTAACAGATGGACCTACCAAATCACAAGACATGTTAGCCATGTTAGTTCACGAATGTTCTTTTACAAGGCGCACACATTTGACCATCTTACAGTATGCCTAGTATTGAGCAGCTACTATGTCTGATCATGTGTGCAGAGTAAACTCATCACCAGTTGGCTCCATAGTGCAATGAGGTTTGTGGGTTACATTCCTAGCAATTCTGAAACACCTGGGAAGTGCGGCTAAACACATTCCCCTGCCGTTATCTGAGAAATGTAATGCTTCCTGCATTTGTAGAGTGTTAAATTAGAGTTTGGAAATGCAACAATGCACAATGGCAGCATGCATTCCAGCGTGTGTGAAGTGGCATGCCACTGACAAGCATTCTAGGTACACCGTAAGATTCTAACTTTCTCAATCCGTCATTCGTATGAAGGCACCGTTGGGGTTAATTCATTTTTTTTTTAAAAAAAAGAACAGCCTTAGAGTCAATCTAATAAGCTTAACCTGCAGCAGCAGCAGTTGAGCAGCAATCAAACGCTAGGCAGAGGGAACTATGTCACCCAGCAGAAGCAGTAAGCAAGCTAGTATCGACGCAAGCAAGAGCCTAGGCTATCTTACTAATCCAAAATTCCAAATAGTAAAGCAAGTAACGGGGAAGGGAAGCGAAGGGAGCAAGAGAGGAGGGCAGGACCCTGGTGCCGCGCTGCCGGATGATGATGGCCCCGGGCTTGGCGACCTGGTCGCCGTATATCTTGACCCCGAGGCGCTGTCCCTTGGAGTCGCGTCCGTTCTTGGTGCTCCCGGCCCCCTTCTTGTGCGCCATCTGGATGGTGAGCCGCCGCGCCGGCACCGGCAAGCCCACTGCGCCGGCGACGGAGAGCGAGGCGCGGTCACAGCGCAGGAAGGAGGTGGTGGTGGGAGCCAGGGAGAGGCCCTTGAAGGCCCCCGCCAGGGCGAACGCTATGGAAGCCATTCGCGGAGGAAGTTGACCGCTGGAGAGGGGGGCAACGGCAGGTTGGGAAGGCGGGGAAAGAAGAGAGCAGATGAGGCGGTGAGGTGTGGTGATAACGAAGGAGTGGACTGTGGAGCAGACGGGAGGCGTGGGCTCGTAGTTGGCCCAATTTTTATGGGCCGTGGGATTTTGGGCCTTACACACAAATGGGCCTTATGAGTTGTGATGCGAAATCTGTTACTTCTGGCCCATTTTGGTCCTTGTAGTGTTATTAGGCTAGTTTTATTAGGCAAGGGCAAGGGCAAGGGCAAGGCAACACAGGAAAAATGGTTTATCAAAAAAAAAAAAAACACAGGAAAAATGGTTGTGGTGTTTCTCAAAAAAAAAAGGAGGAAAAATGGTTTTGGTATCAGGAAGGACTCAGTGATGTGTCGTCCTTCTCCTTTGCAGTTGCAGAAAGACAGAGCTGAAGGGCCACAGCGTCGGCGTGTGGGGAGATGGCCGGGGAAGCTAGCTGGAGTGACAGACAGGCTAAACATTGTGGGAGCACAAGAGCAACTGCAGGAGCAAAGAGAATGCAGTAGGCAATAGAAGAGCATGATGATGGGCTTGACCGGCAAAGGTAGGCAAAGCTGGAGATGGAGGAGAGGACCGATTCCTTGCATGGACACACACCATGATTGGGATTCTTGACCAAAGCGTGGGCGATGCAGAATTTGGGGTCCAAGTTAATCATGGCCCAAACCACACAACACAGACCCACCACTACCCACTAATCTCCCTGCTGTTTGCTTCTCGATCGATTTGCAGTCACTGGCAGTTCAAAAGAAAAAAAAAATAGATTTGTAGTCACTGGCATTCGGATTTGCTCTCATGACATGTTGTTTTCCAGGCGATCTGCTCATTCGTTGCAGTTCACTCTTCTCTTCCGTGTGCTCGATCGTTTGTTTTCATTTCCCTATGGATATTTTGAACGAGGAAGGAAGCCGGAAATTTCAAAAGGCAGCGCACGGCGCCATCAGTGATCGCCATCGGTGGAGATCTCTCGCGGAGCCCCTACACCGCCGCGGCGTTGCGTCAGTCGAATCGGCCAATCGCGTCCGCCCACCTGTTGCGTCGGCGGTCGTGCCGGCCGGGCCGTCGTCCGTCGTATCAGCTTTGCGGGTGCACACCCCACCCGACCGACGCTGCCTGTTGTTGACGACGGCGGTGCTTGCTGCCGGCGGTGGGTCTCGCACGCCTACAGCTCCTACTTCTACTACTACTAGCACTCACCGCACCATCAGCAGTTCAGCACGGCGACATTGACCGGAGGGAGGGACGAGGGCGATGCGACGCCGGCGATCATTGCCTCGGCTGACGCTTCGCCGGCGACACAGACCCACCCGACACGATCCGGCAGCGCTCAGGTCCTTGCTTGGCCACGCGGTCGCCACCGACGCATCTAATAACTCTTCCGCGACTGAGACTTTGTAGGAAACTTTGCCTGTGGTTGTTGTAAACTGAGCTTCAGCAAGACAACAGTTCTGGTAGAAAAAAAGAAAAAGATACCGCTACTACATAATCGATCGATGTTGCACTGCACGGTGAACAATTTGGAACAGTGGCTATCAAGATTCAAAAGGCAATCAAAGGACGTGGAAGGAAAAAAGGGGAATGCTGCCGCCCGGGTCTAAACGAGAATGATGGGGAATCAGATAAACAGATCGAAGCCGTGACTGTAAAAAAAAGCGAAGGTTTTGATGCCTTTATTTGGTCTCACAGCGACACACATGATGGTTGATTTGATCCTTTTCCCTCCCCGATCGAGCTCCCATCTTAACCACTCAGGTTTGATACTTTGATACTCTTCTTCTGGAACTGCCATGTCCAACCTCCGGGTTTAGTGTGTCGGCATCAGTTAATACACGGCCCACAACGCAAAACATACACATCGTCTTATTCAGTTGTAGCGAAAATAATCCTGCTTCTACAAAAAAAAAAATACCCTTAAGCTATAGGTGTCTGGATTCTGAAACAGCAGCAGCAGTTGGCTGTAGTTGCAGAGGATCCTGCTCCTGCCTGCGCAGCGCTGGGCCGCCGGGTGGTTTGTGTCCAGAGTCCGGTCGCAGCTGCAAGGCGACGCAAAATTGAAGCAGCGATTCTATAACCACCAAAGGACGATGGGTGTGCACCAAATGTGGTTCCGTGTCCATATGACGAAATTACCTACCGAGTCCATTGCCCTTTATTTTGGTCTTGGATTGGAGTGTGAGTCCATATAGTGGAGTACTTTTGTTGGCATTGGCAATCATGATGATTATTCCTCATCATATCTGATACATGGCTACCTAGAACTAGGAGGAGAATTTGTTGCAACAACCACTGCAGCTGCGTGCGTGCATTCCTTTGCCTCACGAGTCACGACGACTCTAGCCTTGTGTGTTTCGTGGTTGGGTTTCGCCCAACCCAACTTTTTTCTGGCCGGACTCAATCCACCGCTGGTTAGGAAGCTAGAGAAATGGTACAAGAACTTTGATAGCATATATGTTCAGTGAAACACATGAATGTAAAGAAAAGGGAGGGGAGGAGGGGTGGTGCTAACTCTAGCTGTATGTTTCTTTCCCTGTAATTTTAGTCAGACGGATTAGGAGTGTTCCATCGTCAGACAATCAAACAGGGAGTGCCCATCATCTACCTCTTTTTTTTTCTTTCTTGACTTAAGGAAAGAAATGAATTCTTCAACCTATATAGCATTCCAACGGTACTTCCTACTCTGTCTTTGCCCTCTTGCACGCGTCATAGTGCTGCCGACCACTCATATGTTCACCTGTGTGGCTGTGTGTGCTTTTTAGCATTACATGTGTGGCTGCGTCAGCCACACTAGTCGTAACTCTTTTTCATCTGAATATCTTTTCTCACCGATAGCCAGTTGCCTTCCCGGGTGACATGAAACAATTACCATAACTTAAAATCCAGGGAACCAAACTAATGTCCAATGCGAGAAACTCCAACCATGAGAAGCAAACAGAAAGATGGCACTACTCTAGAAGCCTGCATGCCTCCACAATACAAGTCTTGTGCTCATCCAAGCGCTGTGATTGAGTCCAAAATCGGAATCAATATATCCCCCGAAACAGTACCTATAAAAAAGTTTATTTTATTTTTCCTTTGTTAAAAATAAATCATTTCTTGTGAGTCAGATTGCCCAGCACAAGCAAATTGTGTTTGCGTTGTCCTAATTTTGACCATCCTCCAAACTAGTGAGACAAGCTTGTTGGAGGGGCAATAACAAACACCCAATGAACCTCACGCCAGAGAAAACAAGCATAGTGACAATAAAAAAAGATGTTTGATGGTATCAAATTTATTAAAAAAACAACAAACTTTATTACCCTTTGTAGTATAGCATGCCCAGAATATATGCTCCCCTGCCCTGCATTCCACTACCCATCAGGCCATCACGCCGCTGCTAGTCACCCTTCACATCTGGATGTTCTCTACCAATCATGTCCAGTGGCATTCGTGTCAACCATGCGATGGCTGATGACAGTGCTCACCCCTCCATTGTTACTCTATTAGGTTACTCTATAGCCCTAGAGGTCCCTATCCTAACAGTTGTGGGCTTACTTTCATTTGGCTAATCCCGTATTCTGGCGGCCAAAACATCGATGTTTTTAGTGCTCTTGGTTTGGTGGTCAAAGCTTCAAGCAGTGGATGAAGTTATTTCTCTTCCCCTATGTTGGTTTGGCTTATGCCAACATTGTGACAAAATTGTGAGAGGAGGCTTACTTTTATTTGTTTCTTTATATTGTTGTTTTTATTTGGTATATTAGAGTTTCCGATGTCTTGGCTACATGTTTCATTGTCGAGAGATGTGTTATTCTCTTTATAGTAATTTATGATCTGATGCGTCTTCATTAGAAGGTTGAAACTAGGAACCAACCAACCTTTTTTCAAGTAAGGGAGTAAAACTGCAGTCATATCGTGATAAAAAATAATCCAGGTGGCTTTAACCGTCTTTCCAATGGCAATAATGCGTCATGAAGACTTATTATGCCCTATTCGAAAGAAGTGCTTTAGTAAAAGCAGGAAGGGGAGGAGAATAATTATCATTGCTAATTATTACCACGGGGAGGCCAAGGCAAACAAACCTTCAAGAATGCAATAATCCAAGGAGCTGGAGATGGCATGGTAGTAAATCATCAAAGTGGGGAAAGAAAAGGGGAGGGAAGAAGCAACTGTTGAATGAAGAGGAAATAAAGGGGCCAAAGGAAAATGATAGCTGGCCATGAGAGTGAGTGAGAGCTAAGAAGCTAGCGGTTCAACACTACAATGATCCCTGCCAATCCAAAGCTACCTCCCCTCAGCTGTTAGATCTGTCTACCGGAGCAAAAAGAAAAAAGAAAAAAAAAAGAAAAAAGAATGAAAAGGCACAAATTGAGCAACGAAAAGGAGGCGGCTTTAGAGAAAGTAATCTTTGGGTGATTATTACTGATTAGTAGTAGTAGTAATTGGCTAGGTGGCCATGCATGGACGGTGAAAGATAAAGAAAGGAAGAAATCATGTTACCTTGATGGATTCAACAGCCAGGGTGTGGGGCGTGTGAGTGTTGAATTGAATTTTTTGGATTGAAGAGAATAAAGCGAGGAAATTAAAAGGTCTCTCGTACGGGCTGTTGGCTCCCTCACTCACCTTCAGTGTGTGTCACAGGCAGCTCACAGCTATGCTGATGCTGATGGCTCGTGCGCTCCCTGTCCTCGTCGCGTCGGGCCTCCACACGTGTGAGGGCCACCGTGCGGAACCACTCCCCTTTTGCTTTGCTTTGCATTGCCCTTGTCCTAAATTCTGCCTTTTAATTTCGCCCAAAAATGTGTTGCAGGACTTCCAAAAAGTGATAGGTAGAAGCTAATACCAAGAGGATCTACGATAGTTTATAAAACCTACTCCCAAATCTAAATTTTCTAACGCTTGTCGAAATATGGATACTCTTGGTAAACCCTTTTAAACAACTTTGTATCTCAACTTTTGATCTTTCAGCACTTGTAAAGGTCGATCCAATCACATGGTGTGGTGCAGACCTTGCATCGGGTGGGAGTGGGACGTACTTGATTTATCACTGTCGCGAAACTCCTCCTAAGCCCACCTACAAATTACTAGTACTTATAAAAGCTACGTCAAAAAAGGCTAGAGATGAAAGACAATGGTTTCTAGCACCATTATACGTTATTATCTTATTTCATTTCACTCGACGCATTGCAATAGACGCTAAAAGAGGCCATGAATTGGATCGAATTATTCGGAAAATTTTGACATCGTTTGCTCGTCACATTTCCGCTGATTATTTTTCATCCAGTGGTAGGCAACATGGCATCGACACTCGACAGTGAGGCAAAATCTGTGGGACAATATGATGTTTTCAGGAAAAGAAAAATACGGAGTATATATGATTATATGCTTTGACACCACTACAGCTGCAGCTATATGTCTCGAGTGTTATTGCAGGTATATATCGTTGATGAGTATATTGTTCATGACCCGTATTATACGTACGGTAGGTCCGGTCCAGCAGGTATTAATTAATTTGCATACATGTGCATATTTATTTGCGCTATAACGTATGTACGTGCGCCACAAAGCAGCCAGCAACTAGTGCGTGTTTTGCATATATACTTATCGTGGTTGCGTGATGGATCGGATATGCAATGCATGGATGGATGGATGTGGGGATCGGAGGAGGATGGGGTTGATGATTACTTTTGAGGTAGAGCGAAGTTACCACTGCGGGTTCGTTCATCCGTTCCGTTCCGTTCCGTTCTCCAAGCGCGCGGCCATGATGATAGCGAATGAGTAAATCCGGCCGATCCTTCCCCAACCACGGCATGCTGCTCATCACTGATGCCTGCCGCTCGATCGCTTTCCTCATCATGGAAAGCTCACTTGCAAGCACCAGCTAGAAACTTGGCCATCGATCAACCACACCTCCTCGTTTCTACCTGCAGACGCATTAGCATTAGTGTTACATATATAGTCGTACTTGCTAGTATAGTTTATTTATTTATTTACCATTACCAAGTTGGGAAAAAAACTACCGATCGACCAAGTTTTTGGTGTATTAGCAAGCTGTGTTTTTTTATGACGGTGAATTAGGACAAAACCGAAGTGATGTGGTTTGGACAAAAATTACTCGCATTGGCTTTACGCGACCATTGCATCCAGTTTTGATTCGCTGATGGTCCTCAATATATATGATGGCGATTAGACGCGGCCGGGCAGAGGACCATCAAGATCAAGGAATCGGGATGGATGGAGACAATTCGCCACAGGATCAAATCTCTGCTCACCAGCTCAGGCGATCCGAAGCACTCAAAGCTACGCAACCAAAGATTTGGCATGGGCCGCTCGGGTTGCCGCCTTCCATAATGATTAATAACTATGCATACCCCGAATTCTATGCCTTTCTTTTAATTTCTATCGTCTAATAAAATCAACAGCGAAATTTTTGACATCCTTTTGTCTAAAAAGATATTACATGTCCCTCCAATATATCATATGTTTTCCTTTCACTATGCCCATGGTTACGCTTGGGGCACAATGAGAAGATCCGTACCAATTGATTATTTTTTTTATTTTGATAAAAGGAAAAACATCGTATTAATCGTTCTAAGATTTTGTGTTATATTATAGCATCATTTATGCTCGTTTTCTACCTATGTTCAATACTAGAAAGTTTTTTATGGTAGGGTGGAATGTTTTTTTTTATTAATTACCTTTCTAAAGAATTTATTACCCCTATAAGATCGTAAATATTGCCACACTACGTGCATCATCAACCACACACACGAGCATTTTATTATTATCTATAAAGTGTGGTCCAAACGAGAAAAGTAACATAGTATAAACGAGGACACATACGACGTACCATAGCACCCTAAAGAATGGCATTGTCTATGATCATGAACCTACTATATTGCCAACACACGCAAATCTCTTGCAACACTACAATACTCCTTTCGTTCTAACCCTCCACACAATCCATCCCATCCATAAAACAAAAGGCATCATTGATGCTTACTTAAACCGCACCACACCCAACGCAACCCAACCGACGCCACAACACACTATCTATAAACATAAACCCCAGCCAGCAAGCAAAAGCAAACCGCACCCACACGGCGAAGCCAAGGCGCGCACGCGCACGGCACGCGGCCTCACGCCGTCACCTGCTCCGTGCCGTTCGGGTCCATTTAGCGAGCGCGGAAAGGAAGGAGGAGGGGGCGCGAGCCGAGGGGAACCCCCGACCCGACCCGGAAGAGCAGCAGGAGGAGAGAGACAGAGAGGGAGAGCGAGGAGGCCGGCGGCGGCGCGCGCTCGCGGCGCCGGCGGCCCGGCGATGGGGGAGGTGGCCGCGCTGCGCCAGCTCGTCGGACAGGTGCAGGAGCTCTGGGACCTCTACGGCGCCGCCAACGCTCACCCCGTCCCCAGGCAAGGCCAACCAACGAAAACCTCCGCTCCTCTCTCTCGCCCCCTTTGGTTACTCCGCTCCCACCTCGCGCGTTCTCGCCCTCGCGCGGATCTGCTTGCTGCGCTGAGGGGGTTTGCAATCGCGTCGCGAATTTGCTGGCCTTGCTAGCTACTTTTTGTTTTGTTTTGTTTGTTTGTCGGTTGGTTGATTGATCTGCCGCTCGCGTGCTTGTTTCACTTACCCAAGCAAGCAGATTAGGTCGCACAGATCTTCGGCATGCTTCTCTGCGCGACACAGGATTTCCATTTCCGTTCACGATCCACTGTCTCGCGAATTGGTGTAACATGTGTCCCCCTACATCGCTAGATTTGGCCCTAGCGGGCGGCAGGGTTGAACGGAGGACCAGAGGGGACGTGCGTTCCCTCGCTTTAGTTTTACATTTTGCTGACTTCGCTGTTGCTAGTTTATGGTCACAGGTTCTGGCATTGCCCCATGCATAGGACAAGATTGTTTACGCAACCCCATGGAATTAAGCCCGGGGAAAGCTCTCCACCCTAGGTTAGTTTAGGCTACATGACGCCGGTGATAATCTTAACATATCCCGGTCAGTTTGACTTTGGGGCCGCGTTTGTGGAGCTTTGTTGGCGAGGGGAGGGGGACCAAAGCAAAGGGGGACGAGGAAATCAACTTACCTCACGACTCACGTGCTTTACTAGTTTTTATTAGTGGAGGCGGACTTGGTAAACATGGGCTTAGCTGGGCATGCGGTGGAATCACGAGATGCCATTCTAATATGTATTATGCCCAGCTGGGCATGTAGTGGTAACACGAGATGCCATTCTAATATGCAATATGCCCTTCCTGTGGCTGTGACTAATTCTAGCACTTACTGTCACTGCTATTGTTCCTATGCACGCTTCCGTAAGTGTCGTGCTTGCAATTCTTTTCTTTCCTAGAACTTCCATGTTTGTTCTATGGAAAGTTACATGTCATCCTGTAGCATGTGAATTGAGTTTTGGCAATAAGCAGCGCCTGCTCCTAGGCATCGGTCCAAACCCATTCGGACACCTGGGAAAGCTTCGCACGTCTTGCCTGTATGTAATCCAAACAGGCCCTCACTGCATTGCCAGACCATAAGGAATATCCTCTCAGCTTCAATTTACCTCACATTCACCTAGAATCCAGTCATTTCTGCTTCTGTTTCCCTTCACAAGAATATAATAGATTATCCTCTGTATACCAACTCTAATTTGCCGAGGAACATATGATTGGCATTGTTGCTTATATGAACCGCTTGGTTGACCATGATTTCTGGGAAAAAAATATAAATATTAGATCTAGGATTTAGAGAGGGTCGATGAATGTTGATGGGAAAATGGATTGTGCATTCGGTCAAGTGATTCTGTCAAATTGTTGACATGACGCTTTTGTACTTCTGTATGCATTTTTGTCCAAAACAATGCTTTGAATGGTAAACAACTAAACTGGGGGTTATAGATTGTATTATGCCTTTTTTTTTTTTTTGCAGTAAAAGATCTTGTTCATACCCTCTCCGGACTAGTCTTCCCTTGAATAAGATGGACTTAACTGGGTTTATCAATATCTTACAGGTTGTATTTACTTGACTTCGAAAATGGTTCAATCAAGGATGATTATTGTGGGGGAAGGCCTGGATACAACTCGGAATTACTGAAGATCATGGAAAGTAACCAATCTCCCCCTCGCAAGCGACCGCGGAGAGATCGAAACCGTGAGAAGGCACCCCCAAACAAAACTGAAGTAATGCAACAAGAGATTTGGAGAGATTTCCCTGAAGATCTTTTTGAAACTGTCATTGCAAGGCTTCCAGTTGCTGCAATTTTTCGATTCCGCACTGTCTGCCGAAAGTGGTCTTCTCTTTTGGGCTCAGACAGTTTCTCTCAACAGTACTCTGAAGCTCCACGTGGACTGCCATGGTTCTATACAATCACCCATGAGAATGCAAACAACAACGTTGCAATGTATGATCCTTCACTTAAGAAATGGCACCACCCATCCGTTCCTCTCACTCCTACAAAGATAGTTATTCCGGTGGCATCCGTGGGTGGTCTTGTATGTTTATTAGATCTGAGCCACAGGAATTTCTACATTTGCAACCCTCTTATGCAATCACTCGAGGAGATCCCACCAAGATCAGTTCAGGGATGGTCAAGAGTCGCGGTAGGGATGGTGTTGAATGGAAGAAGTTCTAGTGATGGCTACAAAGTAATGTGGTTAGGAAATGATGGGACTTATGAAGTCTATGACTCTACAAAGAACATGTGGTCTTGCCCTGGAACTTTTCCTCCAAGCATCAAACTTCCACTTGCTCTAAATTTCAGGTCACAGCCTGTGGCGGTTGGCAGCACGGTATACTTCATGTGCACAGAACCAGATGGTGTTTTGTCATATGATGTAAGCACCGGGATTTGGAGGCAATATGCTATCCCACTGCCACTGCATCTGACTGATCACACACTTGCCGAGTTCCAGGGAAGGGTTATGCTAGTGGGTCTGCTGTGCAAAAATGCAGCGACCTGCGTTTGCATATGGGAGTTGCAGAAGATGACTCTCCTCTGGAAGGAGGTGGACAGAATGCCAAATATCTGGTGCTTAGAGTTCTATGGTAAGCACATGAAGATGACATGCCTGGGCAACAGTGGTTTGCTCATGCTCTCCTTGAAGGCGAAGCGTATGAACCGCCTTGTTACATACAATCTTTTGAAAAGGGAGTGGCAGAAGGTTCCTGATTGCATGCTACCTTGCAGCCGCAAAAAGCAATGGATAGCATGTGGCACAGCATTTGATCCGGTCCCCTGTGCCTTGGCTTGACATGGAATTTACCTTCCTTGGTCAAGCATGTTAATATTAGTAATTTCATATCATTGGCCTATCTTTAGATATTTCTATGTTGTTGTGACAAGTTCTGCAAAACCACATCACTGTGGTTTGTTTTGTATCACGCTGAAGCAATTGAACCGTTTCCTTTTGTTACCTGCTGCTACTTGGGTCAGTGCTACATTAATCGGGCAAGCTGACCTGAATACGTTTCATGGAAGTAAAAAAAATTGGAACGCCAGGTATCTGTATGGTCGTGGTTATGGTATGTTTGGTATGTTTCTCGTTAAGCTTGTAATCTTTCTGAACTTGCAGTTACCTGCCCAGAACTGAGTTTATTATACAATAAAGACCGGGATGTTAATGTTTTTGATTCTGGTGCATGAGATGCGGTGGTGCTTGTTATTACCATGAAATTATCTGTATGCCTGTTTCAGGCTGCCTACTATTTGTGTGTTACCTGAAATTATCCGTATGCCTGAATTGTTTGCTGTGACTTTGTATGATTCCAGTCATTCTGAAATCTACATTCTACACAAACTCCCACGTCAAGAGTCAGAAGTTTAGGTTTCCTATGTACAGTATCTTATATGTAATGTGGATGCAGGGATATTTGGAGAAGCTTCTTGATCCTCGTATCTTATTTTGTGTTGTGAAATCTCTCGCTACAAACAATGTTAAAAAAAATATATAAAAATAAATCTCAAACGGGTGTAAAATAAAAGGGAGTGGCTAATGTCCAGATCTCTCGTATCACGCAGAAAAACAGATATCATCAGGCATCTTAGAACACAATTACAAGCAGAAAATCGCACACAGAAAAGGCTCCCTGGGCAAACTCGTTTGAGCTTAGATTGATGGTTCAAAATTTCAAATATCTCATAGGAGGCAACCTAAAGTGGTCAAGTGCCTTGCAGGTTCCATCACTACGCACTTCAAATTGACACAATGTTGGGTTAAATTGTTTTTGGATTTTAGTGCAACCAAAGCCTCTACTCTGAGCTGCGATGCCTCACAAACACAAGGTCTGATAATGATCAGATCAACTATAACAAGATGGTTGCGATTTCCTCTCATCAAGGAACAGGAGTGCTACAAAATAACTTGGAACGTTCCAGATTAGCAGGGATGCCAGGCAATAGAGAACTCTGCATGTTTCATCTCTCCAGCATTATACTCCGTACCACCAACACGTTCAGGTCAGTATTGAGCATGGGCGGTTTCTCATCAGCACAGTTAACCATGAGCAATCATCATATTAATTTATTTATGAGATCGCAGCAGCAAAATTTAAATCCATCAAACATCCAGAAAGTGCAAGTACTTGAATACAATCTGGGTCCAAAAAAACTAAACTAAACTCAACATGGTTACTAACCCTGTGATAATCATTTTTCAGAACAGCCATTCCCAGCCTCTGGTTCCTTCCTTCCCCATAGAGAATAAATGCCTCACTCATCATCAGCATGCCTTTTCTTCTTTTTCTTCTTATCTGTCTTACCAGACGCTTTGATTTGCATTGCAACATCCTCACCATCCACTTCAGATGTCTTCTTCTTTTTCTTCTTCTTCTCACCTTCTGAGGCAGCCACAGCAGGCTCCTCCCTCTCCTTGGACTTCTTTTTCTTTTTCTTCTCAACATCAGCTTCAACAGCAGGAGTCTCCTCGCTTTCCTTGGACTTCTTTTTCTTCTTCTTTTTCTGCTCCTCCAGGTCACCATCCTCCTGGATTGCCTCCTCTTCAGGCTCTACTGATGGTGCAGTTTCCGCCTCATGATGCTTCCTCTTCTTTGAAGCCAATTCTGACTTCATTGGCG
Source organism: Bothriochloa decipiens (assembly GCA_023333625.1). NCBI lineage: Eukaryota > Viridiplantae > Streptophyta > Magnoliopsida > Poales > Poaceae > Bothriochloa > Bothriochloa decipiens. The sequence continues at coordinate 3,998,375 of CM041632.1, forward strand.
TTTCTTCAGTGGATTGTCCAAGCACCAGATCAGCTGCGGGGTTGTATGTCTAAAACAAAAGCAAAGGATCAAGTCAAAACACATTCCTTAAAAGGAGCATTTGCCTAAGGGATACTTTAGCAAAATGAATGGGGACCTTTTACAGTAACTAGTTAAAACAATCCAATAATTTCTGTTGGCCAAGCTATCAGCCCAACTGTCCAAGATTTTTTTTCCCCATGGAGAGCAACATGTCATAGCACAGGCACACAGCTTACCTTAGCAGGAGTCATCAAAGCCCCAGCACCCTTCTTCCTGTCCTTTTCATACACTTCTATCTTGGGCTTTCCTTTTGTGGAACCAGCAGATCTCCCAAGTTCTTTATTTTCAAGACCTTGAAGCCGTGTCTCAAGCTGTTCAATTGCAACATGTCACAAGGCCATGTATATCATAACATAAATTATCAAAAGTAAATTATTTCTACAGTTCATATACCTTGAGTCGACTCTCAGTGCCAATAGAGTTATCCTCACCATCACCAAGGGCATCATATCGGATGGCGAGAGCAGTTTTTGCAGCAAGAGAACGAGAGATTTTTCCCTTGTGCTTTTGAGAAGCCCTACCAATTAAGGATGCATGGTAGATGAGCCCATACTTAGGTGTAGAATGCTTTGTCTTTAGAGCTCTGAATAAAGCCTGTAGAGAAATACAATCTTTATTTCTTACTGGAGAAAGGAAATTCTAGCAGAAAGCATAAGCAAATAAAGTTAAAACATGCCATCAATTGAAATCACTACAACACTATTAGTGAAAAAAAATTAAAAAGAAAGACATGGACTAGAAATTCACATGATTTCCAAGATGGTAGACGATTTTAGCAGACAACATAAGCAAATAATGTTTACATATGCCATACTAAGCATTGATGCACATAAGGTTCAGATACACACAAAAAGAAGAGCTAGAAATTAAAACAATGTTCCAGAACCATTCATAAGCAGTAAACAAACCTTCTCTGCACCAAGTATCTGAATTGTGCTACCAGGTTGCTTGGCCAAGTTTAGCAAACTTCCACCATGCGCAATAAGTCGAGCACCAACTAATTCACCCACCAGTGTTGTCAGATTTGGCGCGATAGTGTTCATCCTGCTTTTTAAATACTCATACAGCTGAGCTCTGTACTCAGAAAGGGCCAACACTTGATCACATAGCTCTCTGATATTTAACAAGTCAAGGTCACTAACTTCTGTTCCCATGGATATTACTGCAGCCTCCTTTAGCTGTGTTTCTGGCTCTTCATCTGACAATATCTGAAAACAACAGAGCTGCTTACTAAACAGTTTCCTTAATAGACATGGTCGCATGGAGATTATATTTGGATGTCAATAGTTACCTCAGAGAAGTCAAGGTCGACTGCATTAACTCTGTTGCCCATCAACTTCACAACTTTAGCATACTGTATATTATCTGTAACTATTTTGGTGAGCTCTGGAAAGTGCCAACCATACCATTCACGAACTCTCATGGCATAAGTGTTAAGCTCCTTGTCAAGATCATCCAATAAGCCAATGGCCTGAATAATCATGGTATCAACCTGTGCAACAGAAACAATAAAAAAATCGCTTAAAGGTCAAAATGGATTCTTTAATCACAAAGATCAAGAAGAATCCCCAATAATCAAAACCCACAAGATGTTACATATTATGAGAAATGCAAATGTAAGCTAGACAACATAGCAACACCGAAGGGCAATCATCAAAGGATAAATATGCACGAGTAAAATACAGAGAATGATAAATAATTCAAGCCAAGCACAAATACTGACACAATAAAAGCCAGAAATAGAGCACATAACAACATGGTAAATAAGAGGGCCAGTAGCACCAATATAAGACTCACCTTCTCGGGACTGAACTTCAGCTTATATCTAGACAAGCTGTGCGATAATCCCAAGCTCATTGGACCAAGGTCTTGTGCACCCAACCCAGTTATAAGCTCAGTGAGCTGATTTCTCAGCCCTCTCATCAGCTCCATCACAGCGCTATTGTGAAGGCAGTCAATTTTCTGCAATAGCACAATAAAAATGTTAGGAGGGCTCATTATTCTAAAAAAAGCAACAACTTGACAAACACTACTAACCAGCTTCTCTTTGATAGCATTTCCAAGCTTGGAATCAGCAACAGCTAACGTTTCACCCTCACAATGTTTCTGCAAGAACTTGCGCAGACCCTTGCTAGGCTTACTATCAATAATCAGGGTTGCCGCAGATAGGGCGTCAGATGTGTTCTCAAACTTGTTGAAAGCCTTCAGCTCAACCACCTACATGAAAGTTCACTGTATTAGTCAGAACAGAAACTAAGGTACAGAAGCAAAGAATATAAGTAGGGCAGAGTCATCAAGTTTTATTTTCTTTTTTCTATATTTTACATTTCATCGGATGTTATTTCTTATTTTGCATTTGAACGAAACCAGCAAGTCTGTTAAAGGTCACAGTATGCATGATTTCCAAATGCCTTCATCCATTATTTGCATACAACTAGCATCAGCATGAATTAGCAGCAAATAGCTTTCAGAAAACGCATTCTGAAACATATTCAGTTAAGCCACCCTAAGCTAAGCGGAGTTCATATCCTGCCAGATAAATCCAGTGTTCCACCAAACTAAAAGAGTCAAATTGATACCATTGGCTCAAAAAGAGACACGCAGAACGTCATAACGTGACAGTGTTCCACCGAACTAAAAAAGTCAAATTGATACCATTTGCTCAAAAAGAGACACGCAGAACGTCATAACGTGACAGTGTTCCACCAAAAACACAAACCTTTCTCGCTGAGTCCGACGTCGTGAACTCCTTCCATAGATCCTGCAAACAGAAACAAAAAGACATATCACTGACACTTCAATAAACAAGCACGGAACAGACCAAATTGAACAAACCCAATCAAAACCAGGCTTAGAAATCCGCAGCGGCGGTCACTGACCTCGACCTTGTCAAGCTTCCCCTCGTCGAGCACCTTGAACAGGGCGAACCCCGCGGGGGTCTCGAAGAGCACCAACATCTCCTCCCACAACGAGTCCCACGCTCAACTCAGCTGCAAACAGATATCCTCCTCCCTTAGGAGACACGAGCGCCCTACGCAGCACGGCGCGTAGGCTTGTCGCCGGCGGCCGGAAAGCGGGGGCGCTCGCTCCTCCCGCTGCTGCGCCTGCGGCTCGGCGTTGCGCGAGTGGGGAGGAGGCGGCGCGGCGCGGCGCGAAGCGGTCTGGCGTTGGGAGGGTTTTAGGGCACCGGGGTTGGCAGGTTACTGCTGCCGCTTGTTGGGCTGTCTGGGCCGGATCCTAGATAAGTATCAGCCCACGAACTCAAAAGGCACTGGATAGCATGTGGACAGCATTTGATCCAGTCCCCTGTGTTGGCCTAATAACATGAAAATTTTACCTTCTTCGGCCTTAGCACGTACTGTATCATTGATGATCAGATGAATATGTGTTTCTCAAAAAAAAAAAAAAAACAGATGAATATGTTGCTGCCTGAACCGTTTCCTGCGACGGCATTCTGAAATCTACACCAGCTCTCCCGTGTCAAAATTTAGGTTTCTTGTGCAATATCGTCTATATAATATTGATGCAACAAAATGCAGGGATATACTTACTGTATACCCGATTCAGAGGAACAAACCTGACCCAGAAGCTCAAACGGTGTAAAAAAAGGTGCGGTTTCAGCTCCTGCAGGGCAGCACCAACAGTGTTTCTGCAACTAAGATGCCTCTGCAGCTAGCTACTAAACTAAGTTCCAAGGCAAGAACCTGCCCCGTCCCTGAAACAATTGATTCAAACTGCCCATACCGAATTGCATATTTGGGAAAAAAAAGAATGGGAAGGCATTGCATACCAGGGAGAAAAAAAAAAACATGCCAAATCAACTTTGACAAGCATCAACAATGCCCCGGAAGCATACTAACAACATATTTAACAGTTAAAAAGTTGTTGGGAATGGTATGATGGAAATAAAAATCACATACTGAGGCGCAATTGTGGCCACAGATTTCTACAGCTCTCGATGCAAGCATCGAGAACGAGAACTGAGCACATTGTACATGACAATTTAAGTCTGTAAAATCCTGATAGTAACTAGTAAGCTGCTCCATCACACAGCATAAGGTATATATTTTACGCTTCAAAAGGAAACAGCTTACCCAACTGCTGCTAAGGTCAAATGATTAAAAAGTTTCAAAGACAAAACTTAAGTACAGAGGAAGCTCCAACTTCTAGTGCAAACTTATTTAGCATCGCCAGATGGTGGAACTACATGAAGAAACTCCTGTGGAGTTGAGCCCGGATCCAATTCATAGCACCCCTTGGGAGCATTATGAGCTTCTTCTCCAGTAAGGACATGGAATGGCACTTGGTGTGAAAACCGCATCATCTCTCCCCTTGGTATCCTCCAGCTTTTTGTTGCGTTGTGAAGGGGCTTAAACACTGACACAAACCCAGGAACTTTCACGATAGGCATCACAGAAATGCCTTTGGCAGGGTTGTAGCTATCAAGAACCTCGACCAGTTCATACTTGTAAATCGTATCATCATGTGTATATTGATCCCAGTCAGGAGACCAGTTCTGGTACAGAGCCCAGATATCACCTTTCTTAGGAAAAATTCTGAGGATGCCTCCTGGACCTTTGTCACACTTGACCTCATGTGAGAAGATATTCACTTGGTCAGTGTGTCTGGACACATCAACCTTGAACTCACCGCAGATCTTGGAGTATCCATATGAGATCCAATTGGAGGCTCCAAATTCATTGCAGTCATTTGCTTTGAGGTCGGCTAGTCTAACTTTAAAAGGGTGGGTGGAAATTACTTTTCTGATCAAAGCATAGTAGCGAGGCATACCATCTTCTTCATCATACATGGCCCATACTTGACCATTTTGAAATGAACTTTCAGAATGATCACCGAAACTGTTGAAATCTGCATCAGGGAGACTGTAGAAATCTGCATCAGGGACAGGCATTTTGTCAGAGCCTTCATCAGGAGACGGTTCTTGGTTCAAACAGCCATGTTTTGCAGGCATAAGGTGCTCTGTTGCCAGATTAGCACCAGTTACTTCATCTCCCAGTTCCTTCTTGTGTTTCTTGCGGTTTCTCCTCGTGTATACTATGCGTACTTCAGGTACCTTCCATTGCCATGACTTCAGCTTTTCTTCTAACCCAACCTGTTTACTGCACTTCTCCCTCTTCTTTTCTTCTGAATCAAACCTTTTGCTAACTAACTCCAGGACATCTTTTTTAGGATCAACTGAACTGCTGCTTTGCTTCATCTCGATTTTATTGACACCATTTTCTATGTTGCATGCACCTTTTGCTCTGCTTTTCTTACTATTCTGCATCTTTTCTTTGTTTTTCACATTGGCTTTCTTGCTACTGAACTCCTGCAATTTCTGAGCATGAAGCCTCCCCTTTTCAATTAGAATGCTACGGACATTTAACTGCATGAGCTCTCTGCCAAAGCTAGTCCTTCCAGCATTGCTAGAAGATTCAGAGTTAAAACCACCGGAAGACACTTTGCGTTTCTTGGCACCTGATGTTTCAGAGGTTGAGCGAGGCTTTCTTTTTGCTGGGCCCACTGGTTTGCATCCATCACCATCAGGGTAGGAGGTTGCTGACTGGCAGGTTCCTTGCTTGTCAGCATGGGCGCGTTTTCTCTTTGCAGCTTCATGCTCCCTTGTTGCTGCATTTGCTCGTCTGGCAGAAGAGACTGCATGTGCATGTTTCTTTGCAGCTTGTTGCAGAACTTTTCTGGAATTTGCTTCTTCATTTGCGGGGATACTCGCTCCAGCTGAGGCCTCTTTTCTAATACTGTCACATGTTTGTTGAACCGTACATCTAGTACTTTGTGCAAATGCTGCAGATTTCAGCACTGTTGGATCACAATTCTGATTACCCTGTGACACTCCTGGCGTCGCCATGCCAGGAACTGTATTGCCACTAATGTTATTATTAGTAGCCATAGGCATTTGCTCACTATGGTAAAACTGAACACCTGAAGTTGGTGGTGGAACTTCAGTAGCAACAAACCCTGCATGACATTTATGACACTTCAGATGGCGGTTGAGGTATTCCCTGGAGTACTGAAAGGTCATAAGACATGAAGGGCAGAGTGTCCAGAATGTTTCTGTTGCTTCAGGGGCGAGGTGGGGTGCCATTTTTCTCTGTCTGTCGCAAAATCTATTCACACTTGACATAGAGGAGTTTGAATTGTTACGGACAGTTGATTTGAAGTTATTCTGATGCACTGCTATGGCATGCATACGCCTCCTTTGATCATGCACCATCCTCTTGGCAGTATTGGACAACACATTCCAAGCATCTGAGATGAGGTTAAAAGCAGCTTCAGCACAAATAGAGCTATTCTTGTCAGGATGAGTTTGGAAAGCCAACTTCTTGTATTTCTTCTTGATTGCCTCCTCATCAGCCATTGGTGGTACTTCTAAGATCCCATACCAGTCATTCTCCCCTGCAATCTTTGTCTGTGCCCTTACATGGACATCTAAAGCTACAATCATCTGATCAATGCCCTCAAGTGGCTCAAAAAGAGCCTTTGCTTTGAGAGCAAACTTTTTCGCACCCGCAATATCATTCTCCCTGAACTTTGCTTCAGCAATATCTTTTGATTGCACCGCGTCATCTCTGTTGCACTCCATATCTGCAGGTAAGTTTTATGAGTCTTGTTTCATCATAAAGCAAGAATATAACTCTGAAACTTTGACATGGCATGGACAGAACGGAAGTGATCAAAATGAAGAAATAAGGGGATTCAGAGCTGGATTTAGCTACTGTATTTTCAATAAAAAAACACTTCATGGAAGGGGGACTCATCAAATGTTCAGAACAATGCACATACATCCTGATAGTTCTCAATAATGTCGAATACAATATTCACCAAAAACTCCGCATTTAAGGAATGTAAAGTAGGCTTTCACAGTTATGACTGAATATGGTATTCATGTTCCCATTAAAAACAGATTATGTTTCCATTAAAATCAGCACAGATTGGATTCGAACAGCAGTATTCGTATTCGGATGCCATAAGGAATTGCAGGGAGAGAATCAATTCCCGGGATACACGACAGAGTGAGCAGAACAGTAATCGTATTGTATCAGGAGGGGAAAAAATGGACTTGCAAACAAGATCAATGTCCAAACAGACAACATAATGATAAACAATAGTTGGATAAAGCAGTTTGGATTGCGACGAACCGAATCGGGAAGGAGCCGAATCGGCTGCAGGGAGGACTCCTAGCATCCAACGACGGGGAGGTCCTCGGCCTGCGCGACGGCGCGACAGTGCTCGTGAAGAATGCAGACGTCACGGGAAGGGTGGCGGCAACGGACGACCATGGAGTCGCCAAGAACAAGGGGGAGGAGGTGTGCAGCTCACGCCGTCGGCGATGAGGAGGGCCTCATCGTCCGAGCCGAGAGGAGCACAGGCGGCCGTCGAGGGGGAAGAGGAGATCGATTACGGGGGTTGTGGGGTAATGTGGGCAAAATGAGATCCAGGGTCGTCTGTACTAATAAATCTGTATACTAACTTGGGCCTTGATACCAAAATTGATATCTAAAATTTACTATGTAGAATTCTTATTTTTCGTTATATCAAAATATCGGTACATATATGGAGTACTAAATATAGATGAAATAAAAAACTAATTTCACAGTTTTGTTATACTTTACGAGACGAATATTTTAAACTTAATTAATTAATGTTTGGACAATTATTATCAAATAAAAACAAAATTGTTACAGTATGACAGGACACTTACTATGCAAATTTTACTCATCAAATTTGGTAACTAAACGAGGCCTTGGGGGAAAAGGCATTTTTACCAACAAAAGAGACACTTAATTAACATGATTTAATTAGAGAAAAAATATCAGGCTGATCGAGTTCCCACTCTAGACAAACAAACTCCAACCTTCCATGCTAGCTGAACACGTTCCTCCTTCATAAACCTAAATATTTTTAAAAAAACTAGATAATAATAACTCGTAATCATATTTATTACTTCGTATAACCTTGGTCCTGTAAAACTAGACACAAACTCCAGACCAAAATATCATGGACTTACAATTTGAAAATTCAAAAATGAATCAATAAGTTTGTTAAAACCTATCGCGCTCAGGCGAGCGTGCGAAAAGAGACATCAGGTGTTTTGCAAAAATGACCTTTGTAATTCTTTAAAACTCAACCCGTAGTCGGGATATACAAAGATATACAAAGCGAGCACGCGAAAGCATGTTACGTTGACACATGGCATTGGCTATTTTGTACAAATGACTTTTAATTTTTTAAAAATCAACTTGTAGTCTTTTTCTATCGGGATATACAGAACATACGTTCACCTATTTTGCAGATACATCTTTCATATCGAAAAGTTAAATGATCCTGACAAACACTTTGGAAGTTCATGAATCCATACGAGAATGTAGCATTAAAGCCCACAGTGTTTCCATTATTAGTATAAATGGTTGTTGTTTTAACTCATGTTGGAGTATAATGTGCACCTTATATCTAGTCCTTATCCGTGATACCATCTCTATTAATCGGTTAACATCATGCTCCATGTTGCAGTTGTATCGTGAGGGTTTATATGATGAAGTAGGTGTCTCAGCATAGAGGTGGTGGCCACCCATTAGTGTGCATCACGCCTGCTATGAGTGTTGCCGCTAGTGTAGGTGCTAACATGATCAAGTTGACGTACTAAACCATCGGCTTGCATAGTCAAGTTATATCAGTGGATAGTAGAGAGTAGTGTACTTTAATGATCCAATTTGTACTTGTGTTGCTATTAATTCGTCTTCATAAACAATGTGACACCTGTTGTAGATCCCATATTGAGAACTTCCTAATGTTGTGCATCTAGACAAGTCCTCGTATCGTAATGAAACCCTACAATTCTACTAACAAGGCATTGAGTTGCGGCCTTTATTATATCTCACAACTTCATTGAGTCCTTAATGTTGTCGTGATATGAATGAAAAGGATATTTCGCATGGCTAGCTTCTTGGTCTTCTAGTGTGATATCATAACCTTGCAAACAACTAAGGTTTGATGTCAAGATGAATGGATGACTATATCAGCATAAAATAGGAATTCATAATTTATCGTCATGCTAACCATAGGATTTTTTGTGTCGAGATAGAGATGCCATACATGAGACACCAATTGAACTTGGTGATGTTTTTGCCCTAAATAGCATTGGTCCTCTTATGATGGCAAGCTCTAGTACAAGAACCATTATGTTTGCCATGCAACCACACTTCTCCATATTTCTTCATTTCTCTTGAGGCCCATGCACTACAAGGGAAGGGTACAAGTTTCTACCAAGACTCATTACCTCCTTATGTTACCTAATCGCAAAAAAACTCCTTATGTTACCTTAAGTAGAGTGCTATCTGAGGGTATAATAAATCATACATCGGTTGAGTGGCATGAGCATAATAAGAGCCTTGCCTTTCCTCTTTAATGAGACGACTTGTTCCACAAATCCATTGGTGCAAGTGATATTTTAAATCATCCCACCATCCATTTTGCGGACATATTGACTCAAGGATGATCTTTCCTTTCTTTTGTAGTTGTTAATAAGTTAGTCGATTATTGTCGCCTCTATGCATGTCAGTTGTCATCTTCTCATTAGTTTATCCTGCACAGAGTTGCCCCCTTCACTTAGCACCCACCTATTGCTCCTTGTGTTACCATACGGTGGGTGGTGCGTTGGAAACTTGGGATTGGGTGCCGCATAAGTGTGTTAGGCCACCAACCATGTACAAGGCACTTGACTTGCTATCGAATTTCAAGGGTAGGCAAGACATAGTGAATCCAACAATGGGATGGGGGCTAAAGCCCCCTCACCCATAGCTAGCTTCACTTGTAACATCTAGGGATGGATGAACATGAGAAAGAGGAAAAGATAGATGACGAAAAAGAGGAGAAAGAACATATATCTAATGCATTCCCTCCTACATGCCACAAAGGATGTGATTACTAGTTTTTAAGGTTAGACTACTGTAGATGTAAAATTATGCATGTACCCCTTTTTTCTTATATTCTCTCCCCACACGCAAAAGATCAAAACCAAATGATGCATCAAGAAGGTTCATTGAAGTTTAGAATAAATATCACTATGGGATGAGTGCTAGTTAAACTTTTTTTTTTTTACTTTGACTAGGTTTGTAAAAAAATATTAGCAACATTTTATCCACCTAAATAAGTTTATTATGAAAATATATTCACCAATTCATCTAATGATACAATTACGCACCATAAATATTGATACTTTTAGTTTGATCAAAGCTAAAAATGTTTGACTTCTCAAAAGTGAGAATGACACTTATTCAGACGGAGTATTTTATATATGGTCGCAGGGAGCTTGGTGGCCACCTCTACATCATGGATGAGAATTGATGGATGGATAGGGTGAGGTGGTTTTCTGTATGCATGCAGTGGTTTTTTTAATAGGTACTCCCTCCGTTTCAAATTATAGTTCACTTTGACTTTTTTGGTGCATGCAGTTTGCTATATACCTAGATAAATATTATGCCTAGATACATAACAAAATGCATACACCAAAAAAATCAAAGTGAACTACAATTTAGAACGGAAGGAGTAGATCCTACTAAAAAACTGACTTTAAATCTACAATTACATTCTTTTGGGTCAAATTTGAATTTTAGGATTACGTTCTCTTTTGACAAAGGGAGTAATTGAGAACGTAGCCCACTAAGAATGTGTGCCCTAATGTAATGTAGCTCCACATTAGAAATCGAGAAAGTGCAATGTAGCTCAAAATGATAAATAAACAGAGAAAGTGGCGATACAACCGTGTTTGTGACTAATACTCCCCTTGTTAAAAAAGAATACAACTATGGCATTTGCGTTGGTCAAACTAGTTGAAGTTTGATGAAGCTTATAACGAATATTATTAACTATTTATGTCTCTAAGAAAACTTATTATAAAATATGTTGCCTAATGTTACTTATTTTATATCATGAATGCTAGTACTTTGATACAACTTAAGTAAACAAGGAAGCAAGAATTGTGGCCAGAGAGGGTGTAGCACTGCAACAGAGATGGGAGATACGATTTGGGCCCCATCTGGGATGGCAACGCTTGTATTGCTATATGTCTCGCATGCACAATAGTTAGCTTAGCATGAGCCAAATATTGGGAATACAAAAGACGCCTCAAAATCAAGAAATTTTGCATAATGTGTTAGTAAACGAAGGACTCTGGTTTTCCTTGAAACAAAAAGAAAACTTGACCAATCTATGAGTTACAAAATAAGATACCTAAATTCCCCTCAAGAACTAGATGGTCTCCCACATCCTCAACTAAGCCAGAATCCGTTTTTTTCTCAAAGCATATAGCCAAGTAAACCATGACCTCAGTTACTTGCTAGCTAAACAGGGACCACAGGTGAATTCTCTGCGTTACATGTGAATGCAAGTAAAATGATCTAACATACAACAAAAGTGGCTACCGGCATCTAACAGCATAGAACTGGAGTAACATTTGCAGATTTCACATTCATGCCCTTTGCCTCTGCCTCGGATTTATCTCTTCGTCTTGTTCCACCTGTCACAGATGACAAGAAATGAATTATAATAACCAACCAAGAACTCAGCTAATCCAAACCAACTTTGACAACATTGACTTTTGAACCGTGTTATGATCAAGAATATTCGGCAGTATCCTACAAGAAACTCATGTTACTACAACATAGATATGTGACGACTGCCAAGTAAACAATCAAATTTTGTGATGACCTGATGGGCATCACATGTATCAGAGAGCCAAGAGAAAAACTAAGAAAAATATTGAGATTAAATTGATATCTTGCAAATTTACCTCTGTCATAACCTTCCTTGACCTCTTCCCAGCATTTTGCTTCGAATGAGAAGAGGATCCCTTGGGTTTCTTTGATACCAGATCATCCAAAAGATCATCTTCATCTGTGCCTCCTGCAACCAATTTACATTTTTTTAAAGAAAAGAAGACTGCAGTAACAGACTAACAGTCTAGCACTATAATCATTTACATGCAAGTGTTCCACCTTGCACATACTAGCAGAACAAGAGCCCAAGACAGTTTGAAGTATCCAAGGTCCATAAGACATGACATGGAAAGTTTCAGCAAAACATCTTTACCATCACTGAGGCCTTCAAAGTCTTCCATATCTTCCATGTCATCCATCTCTTCCATATCATCACCTTCTACATATTCTAGCTCGCCTTCCTGTTTTATCAAGTGAACACATGTCAAAGCTGGTGAACACAAAGAACATAGAAACAAACCGTGCCTGCAGGTTGGTACTAAGTACAATGCTTACTTCTTCCTCCTCGTCTTCACGAGCCACTTCACCTTTTTCCATATCAAGAATAGGCAAAAAGTTCTTGTAGGGAACATTATAGATGTCAGGACCATAAAACACCTTTAGTCAGGCGTTCCTTTAATTCATTTTCAATATTCTGCATGGTAACAAGTATATGTTACCGTGTGACAATGGACAAAGAATATGACAAAAGAGAAACTATATAAGAAAATAACCTTTTCTAGTTGAGCAGCCCTTTCAGCTTTGTCCAATCTCCGGAGATCACGCTGTATCTGCTTCCTGGGCATTGTCATGACCTTCTCCCTAAAAGAACGGAGGCATATGCCAAACAACTTATCATGTTACACAAAAGTTAAAAACACATCAGAAGTTGTTAGTTCTTCCTGATGAAACTTAGCTACAGACAAATGGCACATCAGAGCAAAGAACAATCTATCTAAAAGCAGAGCAAGTATCGGAACCCAATACACCTCAAGACAGCCATTTTAGTAATCCAAGTTACTGGCATTTCGCATTCTAAAAAACCCATCTTAATTCACAATTCCAATAGTTACACTTAGCGTTAGTTTTGGTAGGCATGAACTAGGTTCAATCATTTGGCTGATATAAGGACACTAAACTCCATGCCGATATAAAGAATTTGGTCTAATCTTCTATTTAACCAAACAAGACCGCAACACAAAATTTGGTTGATGCAGCCTACACAATTGCATAGAATGGGAATCCAAAACAGAACAAAGATTTTAACATTCAAACAATCACAGAAACCTAAAATCTGGAAAACCAAAATCCTAATGTAGGTTATTGGTATTGTTTCAACAGGACTGTACAAACTATGCACAAGGCATTTCTCATGCAATAGTCCTCTCCTTCATGATCTGCAATATATATTCGCGAGCTACACATTAACTACTTCCACATTGGAATATTTTCTTTGCTATGCTTAAATGAATATTGTTTTTAATGATTAAATGAATATTGTTCCCAACCTGAAATTCAGAGGCCCTCCTAAAGTTAAAGGAAATTGATTCAAAATGTACATATGGATCTACCTTTTTGTTTATATCATTATTTTAGTAAATCAATATAAAGTTATAAACATAATCAGACATGAATTCATTATTCTGTTCTCCTTAAACTATACACTATAACTGAGTATTTAAAATAGAAAAATATTTTTTGAAAACTACACTACACCCTATAGTGTTTAAAATAGAAGTGCCTACCTCACTTTCAGTTGAAGTTTCCTCATTCTTATATGATACTGAGTCATTTTTGTCAGCCGTTGTTTGATCATGTGCACAAGTAACTTAGGCCAAAATTCCTTCATGACAAAAAAAAGGTCAAGAAATTAGACCATAAAGTCTAAGCATTAAGGAGTGACAACATAAGTTAGCTAGAGATGCATACAAGATGCTTGTTAATGACATCCATTGCTTTCTCATAATTCTTGGGCAGTTTGACTCTCTCCCATAATTTGTTTGTCAGATGAGCTCTTTCAGCAGTTTTCATGTACAGATAGAAAACACCTGCAAAATCATTTGAGGAGGAAAAATAACGTGATAACATCAGAAAAAAGGATTCTGGTGACCAATAAGCGTATGCTCCCCTCAAATTAATAGTCCATAGCACGAAAAAAGGTGCACAAGGAGCTGGCACCACAAGATAAAAATCTGCACCATTGGACCAAAATAATGTTGCGACTCCTCATGGTTTCTCTGTCATTTTTTATCCAAATAGCACCACATCCCAGCATAATTCGTTCACACAGAAAGAATATGCAAACTTACAGAATTACAGTTACAAAGCAGTACTCTAGTATTCTTAACTACACAGCTAATTTGTGATTATTCACAACCAGAGTCACAACTAACTAATTCCATGAAAAAGGTTAGTCGTCTCCAGAAAGAACATCTACAAAGCTAACTTAATGTTTTTTTTTTCAATCTAGTGATAGAAGGGAAAGAGAAGCATCCAGATTTTATAATTGGTTTGCTAAAACTAAAGTTTGATTGGTTTGCTAGTTGCTATGCCATATTTGTGAGGCCATACTGAGTTGAGTGCTTGGGTGACCATGAGTGTAAGAGGGAGCTATTGAACATGTTTTGCATGCTCTCTATCCATGTATTACATCATTATTAATTAGCCAAAAAAAAAAGGTGAGGCATTGCATTGGAGTGATCACCGTCATGATCCCGGATGGTAGCATAGCGACTGTTGGCAAGCGGGCAGGAGCTCCGGTTGCAGATGCCCGTCATATTGTAGGGGTTGCGGCAGAATATCCCTGTCGTGATCCTGCACAACCCAAACCAACCCACGAAGCCGCCGCCGCTGTCAGACGAGAATCCACATCGGAAATAGCCACACAAGAGCAGAGAGGATACTTGGCCATGAAGCTGCAGTGGTTGTGGCGGATGCATTGCCATATCACGTCGTCGCTCATTGTGGACCCCGCGCCTCGGACTCGTCAGGGCTCTCAGGTCTCCCTGCCGCCTTTGATCGCCGCGCGAGGCCTGAGCGAGGGAGCGCCGCGACGTTGAGTCCTCGCCGTCCGCGGGGAAGGGGAAGGAGCCGGTAATCGGGGAAGAGAGGAGGGGTCGTACAGGGCTTGGGGGCGGTTTTGCGGCGTGGAGGCGGCGAGTGGGCTGGCAGTGGCCGCATTGGCCAGTGATGCAGGCTGACGCGAGCCGACCGATGAGCTATGTGGGCCTGGAGCTAGCGAGTTCTTTTAGCCCAATAAAGCAGAGTTAGTTTCAAAAAAAAAAAGCAGAATTGCTTGACTATCAGAAAGCCCATACCATCAGGCATTTGGGCCCAGCCCAGTAAAGACGATAATGGCTTGGATGGAATTTAGGAGTTGGAGGCCAACAGCGGCACTCATGGTTGGCGGGTACTGATCGAGTAGGGGCGTAGGGCAGTGAGCCAGTGTGGAGAAGTCACGGCGATGAGCCTGGCTGAGATGGATGGTCCATGAAGCCAAGATGGCAATGGTGTTGTGAACGACAAGAGGGCAATGAAACATAGAGATGCATCATGCATGGCAGCATTGCGCGTTGTGCTAGCGCGCGGGTCAAAGCAAAGGGGAATCAATGCAAACAAAGAGGAGGAAGACGAGCAGCGGTGCTTGATGATAGAAATTAGAAAAGAGCTAGATTAGTTTTATTTTTCATGGGGATCCCACGTCAGTCAAAGGGTTTGACGGAGTGGCATTGTACATATATACAGGAAAAGTTTCAGTAGGGATTATTATCCCCCATGGACACAAAGCAGTCTTATTAGACATGTATTCCAGATTAATGACATATTAGTTTTTCTTTGGAAACTATATACTATTCCTAAATTTCACTGCTCACTTAAATGGACGTTTAGCCGATTCAGGCTCTGTTTGGATGGATAAAAACTAGTGATTAAGCTCAACGCTGTTTGGATTCGCTAGCTCATAGTAAGTACTATTATCATCTCAATACAAAAACCACAGTTATGCCCGTAAGTTGTTCTTCTCCACTGTTCTCCCAGATCTTCAACTCTAGCAACCAGACATGGCTCTCGCAACGGAAGCGTGAGGGATCGGGAGGGGAACATGAGAGGACGTCTCCATTGAATTTTCTTCAACGTCGTACTGTATATGTACTCGCTGCTGCTGGTGCTTGCGCAGTCGTCGCGCGGTTTTAATTTATGAGAGGCATGCAGTTGGAACGAATTGGAACTGCGTCCGGTTTTAATTTATGAGCACCCGTGCCCTCCAGAATCCATCGTCCCAGGTTAAAAAGAAAACGAAAGAAAGAAAAAGAATCCATCGTCCCGGCCGGCTGCCTCGATCGGCTGATTTGCTGCTAGCTATAGCTAGAGACAGGCAGACACTGCGGCGTACAGAAACACGCAGTCGCATGCGACGTGACGCCGGAGCTCTGCAGTCTGCGTCGTCGTCGTGCTCGTGGTCGTCGTCTGCAGCAGCACACGTACAGTCCTCCGTACGTGCATGGGCGCGTAAGCATCTGCATGCAGACCTTGCGTAAGACCAGAGCACAGAGCGTCGGCGAGGCACATTGTACTGTATAGTCCTAGGGCTTCCATTGCAGAGGTACGAGAACGATGATTCGGCCTGTCAATAATAAAACACAACTGAGGAGCGATCTATCTCGATCTCACTACTGGAGCAGATCTATATATTTGTACGGCAGCTGGGGATCGCCGGTACGACGCGCCGGCCGCTTGCTGACTTGCTGTCGCCTTGCCTATTAACGCACGTGCTGCGCGTCGTCCGACGGTACTCTCCCCTGTCTGGGTGTCTCCCTCCGTTAAGTTGTCGTCGTTCCGAGGCAACTGATGTGATGCCCGGAGAAGATGTCGGCATGCACCAGCGAGCAATATATATAGTACTAGTACTACCCGGAATCCAGGATAATTAAGGCAATCATGCATGTGTGCCCATTCCTGAGACACGGGCAAATACTCCTACTCATCAATCGCCGGCTAGCTGCCGGCAAATTATTGGTCAAAAGCTCATCAACAAAGACGGTGTGCATTGCTTAGCTTAATTAGTTTATCCGCGCTTGCATGCTGCCCTAGCTAATGCTCGCCGTTTGGATGGTCGGTCGTTTGGTAGCTACGAAACTGACAGGGTTACAGACACAAACATGGCATGGTCTATGATGATGCTTCCAGGTATCCAGGTCACCATTTCTCTTGCAAAGTGAGCTCTGTCGGCGGTCTTTAGCCATGCTTCCAGGCTGTTTCTGTAGCAGTTCAGACACTTGCGTCAGCTGCTGCCTTGCTGCTTGAGATTGCCTAGGAACCAGGCTGCTTTGGAGAGCTCCATCTCTTGCTTGCTGGACAGTCATTTCTTTCAGAGTGCAGTGACTATACAACTCAGGAAACCTGTCAGCCAGGGGATCATCTCCATGCCACACATCATGCCAGAAGGAGGTAGAGATCCCATCACCTACAACCACACTGGTGATTGCCCGTTAAACAGGTAACAACAAGCGTAGCATCTCCCAGTGCTGACCATACAAATTTCCAGTTAGCGACGCCACACAAGCGTTGTTCTGCACCCAGGTAGCCCATGACGATGGATGATCAGAGTGCAGCTTGTGGATCAGCTTTAGTAGTAGGCAAGTGTTCTGGATTTGTAGGTCCTTAAGCCCCAGCCCTCCTGCCTCCTTGGTGTCACAGACATGGTTCCAAGCAATGAGACTATTGGCACCTGATGCTTGCTGTTTCCCAGACCACAAAAATGCCCGGCGTCGTCGATCAACCTGCTCTGCCACTCCAGGAGGGATTTCCAGTGCACACATTGCATAAACCAGCTGACTATCCAGTACCGAATTTACCAAGGTTGCTCTTCCCATGTGATTGAGAACTCTTGACTGCCACCCCGACAGATACTTGTCCGCTTTGGCAATCTGTGGAGCAAAGGCATTGAGCCTAAGTTTTGTGTTGGACAATGGGAGGCCGAGGTAGGTTTGTGGGAAGCCTTCACGTCTGCACCCTAGCGCCGAGATGCAAGAAGTGATGATTTCTTCTTCCATGAAGATAGGTACTGCAGTGCTTTTGGTGTAGTTAATCTTGAGCCCGGTCGCCACGGCAAACTGATCAAGCAATATCTTCAGAGTTTGCACATCCTCCAGTTCTCCTCGCACGAGCAGCAAAGTAAGGTGAAGGCTAATCCTTGTTTCCTTCCTGATGAGGACTTGCAAGACATCAGCTACAAGGATGAACAAGTAAGGTGATATCGGATCCCCCTGTCTGAGTCCTTGTTTACAAGAGATCCAAGGTCCAGGACACCCATTGACCATGACTGCCATTTTTGACGACTGCAGTATGCTGCTCATCCATCGTCTCCACTTCTGGTTGAAGCCCCTTGACCTGAGCACAATATCCAGAGCTTCCCAATTAACTGTGTCAAATGCTTTGGCAAAGTCTAGTTTGATCACCAAGGTTGGCTTTCTTCTCTTGTGACAATGCTGTACAAGTTCCATGGCATAGACAAAATTTTCAGTTATCGACCTCCCTTGGATGAACCCAGTCTGATCTATGTCGACCAATTCTTTTATCTGAGCCTGTAGCCTTGTTGTCAAAATCTTGGTGATGGTCTTGATGCTGCAGTTTTGCAAGCAGATGGGCCGAAAAGCATGCACCTCAGATGCTCCTGGCTTCTTAGGAATCAGCACCATATGGGATCTATTGAGTCTCTCCAACTCCACCATTTCATCATGGAAAGCATGCAGGAGGCTCATGACCTCTGTTTTGACAGTGTTCCAAGTTGCCTTGTAGAAACTTGGGCCAAAGCCATCCGGGCCCGGAGCGCTGCAGCGATTCATACTTTTGATTGCAGTCATTGCTTCCTGCTCGGTGAACTGATCTGTCAGTGCATCTGTTGCTTTGGGCAGCTGCTGATATAAACTTTCACAATCAAAACCCCACACTGATTCTCCGGAGGTGCCTATGATGGATTTGAAGTATGCAGTGAGTGCTTGCACCTTAACCTGATGGTTAGTTACCTGCACCCCTTCGACCTCAATGCTTCGAATATTATTTTTTTTCTCATCCTTGCTGTGGCGTGAGCATGAAAAAACTTGGTGTTACTATCTCCTTCTCGGACAGCTTTGAACTTGGCGCGTTGCTTCCAATAAGAAGCCCGCTGTTTCAGCTCAAAAGCAAGCCTGGTGTAGCACTGCTGCCGGAGTGAAATCTCATCCTGAGATAGACGACGATGTTCCTCAAACATGTCAAATAAATGGATTAAAAATTTACAGTTTGGGATGATGCCAGGTGGCGCCCTGTTGCGCCTAGACCAAACCTTAGCCTCAGCCCGAACGGCTTTGAGACGTGCAGCGATGTTTCCAGCAGCATCAGCATGTCCAGGAGCATGAGTCCAAGCTGGGAGGACCGTCGGCAAGAAAGAAGCATTGAGCAACCACGCATTTTCAAAGCGAAAGGTGTTGGGTTTGGGGATGTCAGTGGATAAGGTGGCTAGCAGTGGAGTATTATCAGAGGTCGGACGCGGCAGCTCCAAGAGAGAAGAGGAGGGGAAGAGGTTGCCAAAAGCCACGTTGTGGAACACACGGTCGAGGCGTGCGAGTGTGGGCTCATCGCGCTTGTTTGTTCACGTGTAATGACAGCCGGTCAGAGGAAGCTCAAGCAGGGCCACCTCGTTGATTTTGTCGTTTTAATTTGTTTATGAAGAGAGAGGCATAAATGTGGTCTCTGTGGACGACATTCTTTGTTTTTGGGGCCGGATAGCTTAGCTGGACGAGAGAACACAATAATAACGTCGATCGATGCAGGCTTCTTCTATAGGAGGACTGGAGGAGTACAATATAGAAATTGTATGGTGCTGCATTATTGGACACACATGTGTATTATTAAGCTCCGACAGATCGACACTACGAGCTACTGCTGGATTGCTCAAATAATATAGCTGCCACTCCAACTGCTCGCAGGGCCAGCAGTGCAGTGTGCAGTGGCCGGCCGGCCTGCAATGCATTTGCTTGGAGTATATAGGATGTGCTGTCACTGCCCAAGTCTACGAGTTTCATTCAGTTCAGCCGTAGGACGACTCATCAGAGTCACAGGGACACAAAAAGTCCAATTGCAGCCATGCCGGGTCCGGGATCATACATAGAATGGAGAGTGATGAACTGCAAAAGTATGAGGCACGGGGGGGCAGGCTAAGCTTGCTTGGTCCCTGCCATCCAAATCTAATCCATATGGAGCCCATATCATCAGCTTGCTACATGCTTTTCAGTTGTGGAACTGAGACAGGAGCTTAGCTAGCTAGGGGGTCAGTCGTCTAGCTACTGGAAGGAGCAAGAATTGCATGCATGCACAATTCAGCCGGACGGCCGGGGCTTGCATTGCAATCCTAATGCTTCCCTTTCCTGACCTGACCTAAATAAATGGTCCATGCATTTGCATGCACATCTTTAGGCGAGTGGAGTGTGGAGGAACCCTCTCCTTTGGACATCCTCTCTCTCACCCAGCAGAAACCCTCCGCTCGGATCCTATTCGCCGTTTCCCCGGCTCCCCCGTCTCTGCCGTCGTCGCACATCTCGCCATCCATCTGCGTCATCCTTGTCTCTTTCGTTTCCCGCATTATTACCTCCGAAATGGCGAAATCCATAGCATGATATTCGCATGTGTGCATGATCCCGTTTGGCCATGAAAGTTCAGATCAAAAATTAGGAGTAAAATGCACCCGGGGTCCTCAAACTATCAGCCTCCTCCCGTCTACGTACTCAAACTATGAAAACAACTATCTGGGTTCCTGATTTATTGTCGACGCACACCAAAAGTCTAAAACCTACCACGTCAGGGCTAACTTTTCAAAAGAGACTATCCCTTTTTCCCTTTCTCACTCCTAACTCCACATGTCTATGGGCCTAACTAGTGGCACAATTATGATTGTGTGAGAATAATCTAAACCCTAATCTCTCTCAGCTGGGGATTGCCACTAGTCCGACGCGAAATGGAGGGAGTATTTGAACTTGGTACATATCAATATGCTTTTCTGAAAATACGGTCAGAGTTTTAGAGGACTTAATTAAGCTAGGACAAAACGCCAATGCAAACTACTCTTTTTTCAGTCCAAACTGAAGTCATTAGCAAAACCAATGCTCCTATAAAAAACCGAATAACTTAAAATCTTGAACGGGGAAGACTATACAATTTCGAAATAAAGGGTGCACTTGTTAATTCTCATGCGTTGCGTCCCAAGGAATCTCATTCCTCGTACTATGTGAAAAATGAAATGAAGCATAGTACGTATGTCCAACATAGTGTTCCTGTTGATCGAGTACGTGTGCGCCTGCGTGTACGTATGTAGCTGTACCTGGCCGGTGTGATGATAAGTCAACGCTGGATGGACGGTTCGGACGACGCGGATGGCCGGAATGCCAAGTCGACGGGGACTGTATGCATCATGGAGTTGATCGGGACGCTCCATCATGCATCTTAATTTCAGTTCCGGCCAGATCGGTGTAACGTCATTGCGGCCATCCATGCATACATGTACGTCAACCGACCGACGACCCCTACACGCGGCAACGACGTGCATCGATCGGTCATCGGTGCATTTACGTACGTACCCTACTGTCCGGCCGTGACTTGCATTATATTGGCAGCCGTGTGTACGTACGTGCGTACAGTGCTAGCTTAGCTCCTCTCGCTCGCTTATTCTGTCGGTCGCTAAATCATGCATGGCACGACACGCGTCGACGAAAACAGAGGATCAGACGGCCGGACGTGCATGCAATTCATAGGCATATATCTATATATATGTGTGTGTGTGTGTGTGTGTGTGTGTGTGTATGTGTGTGTGTGTGTGTGTGAAAAACCTTTCCTGAAACTGTACACACGCGAGCGCCCGGCAGTTCGGCGCGCGGAGACGGCAAACGGGCCGATGACGGCAGGTTTCTTGTTAATAACGGGTCAATAGAACGGACCCATTAAACAACCATATATTATATTATATTTTAAAAAACATTTTATCCCTATAATCATCTCACTCCATCGCATCTGGATCACAGATGGAGGCGGCGACGACAGCCTCCACCGTGCTCCCATCTCGGCTCCTTCCCATCGGCACACCAGAGCGAGCTCCATCCGGTGGATCCGTGGCAGCAACATCGAGCCCTCCCCACTCCAAGCAGCGCCGGCGGCAGCGTCAACTCCCATCTCCAGCAGCATCGATAGCGCGTCACCAAGAGAATGTCGTCGCCTCCGGCCGATCCAGGTCTGTAGCCTGTACGACCTGCCGATCCAGGTCTATTATGGTGGGATCCTAGTCTATTGGTTCGAAGGGCTGCTGGCGCATTCAAGTTGCTGGTGGAGAATCTAAGTTGGAGGCGTTGTATCCATGTTGAATCCAGGATTCCAGGTATGGTTGAGTTGATTATTGATTTCTTCGGTGCCAGGACTCTCGCATGAGATTATTGATTTAACCTCGCTAGTGGTTGTCTGAGATGTATTCCAAGTCTCTAACACAGATCTGCTTTTTCTGTTTCATATTTTCATCCCTTTCTCAGGGATACCGATGAGAAATAAATCTGCAGCCGCCTTGCCTTCACGATAGGCATCCGTGTAACAAGGTATTGATTTCAGTAGGCAAAGTCAATTATAAACAGGTATGTATTCATACTTCCTGTAAACACGTATGGTTTCATACTCATTATAAACATGTGTCTGCAGGGCAGGGCCTGTTCTTCACGGATGTCCTTCTGCAAGTTGTAGGTGGTGATTTCGAGTTTTCGACACAGAGGTATGGGAGTATGGCAAGCATTAGTGCATTGCATATAATATGTTTTCCAAAACCAACAGCGTAATATCAGGTTTGTTTCCTTCAATTTCTAATCAGGTTCTTAGCTTGTTCGTGCTCAGTGAAAATTTCATATACAAATATATGACTAGGAGATGACAAGCTGGAACAGGTGTGTTGGTATTTTGAGCTTATTTTTCAGAAAATAGCTAGTATCTCTGCATACTTTTTTCAATAAATGTATTTTGAGGACTTCTTCACTGATTAGAGTATCAGTTGATACTTGCTAGGATTTAAATAATGTTTTTCCGGTATGTATATGCAGGAAGAATCGTTACCAGAGACGGAACATAATAGAATGCATAACATACAGTTGGGAGTATGTTATGGACATATACCTCTTTTCTTTCAGCCTCTCCCTACATTTGAAGGGATTTGTAATTAATTTTTTCGTATAGTTGAAACATAATGTGTGTATATACTAGCTTGCAGAGTAAATAGGTATGTAAGCATACTCTGTCTGAAATTTATCTCAAAAATGTGTATACATACTATATTGTAGAAAGTATGCATGCAAGCACCTGTATTTATCAAAGTAAAAAAATAGTATGTACATATACTCTCCTTGACGTAAAGTATATGCATATATACTCAGTATGATTGCATACGTCCTTTTAAAAAATAGTATGGACACATACTCTCTTGTCACGTAGAGTATATGCATATACTCGTATGAATGCATAAAAACTAGCATGAACACATACTGTTTAGATTTAGGTACCTGTACATACTTCTAAAAAATTGCCACAAGAAGTATCTATGCATACTTTTTAAAAAAAACTAGGTATATCCAGATACCTAGATATTTTTAAAAGGTGAATATGCATGCCGAAATCACCGTAGTAATTTTCTTAGTAGCGTAAAAAAGATAACTATGGCCATGCAAGCCCGTGATTGACGGCACATTTTTTAATTCCGGAAGACACATCCACATACGTTGGATTTATATCCAAACCCATTATCATACTGTACCCACGACATCATCGGCCCGTTACCCATCTCCGCACCTGACGTCTCCGGTTCCCTCGTAGCTATAGATAAGAGTACACGTACGTATAGAAAAAACGTGTCCTATATATATATATATATATATAAATTCCTTTCTACACGTACGTGTAGCTACTCTGCGCCGGATAGCCTACGCATGCAAGCGCCGAGCCTTTCCCGCACCGTAACGGACCGATGACGGCGTCATACACCGAAATTTCCCGCACCTGGGTTTACCCGTACATCTAATTAATAATTCCCGTCCCAGTCCCCAGATTCCTATTTTTTTTCCACGTTCATCGTGGGTGCCAGCAGATGGCGGCGGCGGTGCTCCCCATTCCTCACCTCCGGCGGCGCCTGCCCTCTCCTTCGTCAATGATAGCGGCTCCGTTTCGCCACTGACGCGGCTCCAACAACGGCGTGACGGCACGTCTCGTCCTGCGGCGGATCGGGACGGCCGCGACGCCGCTATCTGGCCTCCGGTGGCCACCATGCCAGCGCCCCTCCACTCCCCCGGTGAATCAGATCCAGTAGCGGCACCTTCGACGGTGGTTCCTGTAATGAAAAAAAAATCCGAACTATAAAAATTTTTCTTAAAAACCTACGAGCGATGACGTGTCACGTAAAAAAAACCCCACACACGTTGCACAAGCATTACATAACTTTACCTGGTAACCCTAGCTCCTGTGCCATGCATCATATCACATTTTAAATTAACATGTGATTTGGGTTTTATTTAAATTTATGTGTGCTAAATAAAATACCAACAATATTTTTGTATCAAATAAATAAATATCTATTATGGGAATAATACCCAACCTAGCAAGGACCATGTATGTCCACTAGAGAATTATTTTTACCTCATGCCATACTATTAAATATATATATATAAAGTATTTTGGAAAAACAGAAAATAGAAAAGAGTAGGAATAAAAAAGGGGAAAAAGGGAAAGCAATCTGGCCCACGAGCAAAACCAGCCCGGCCTGCTTCTCCCTCTCTTTCCCTTTCTCCGCGCGAGCCGGCCCAGCGAGCAAGGAGGCCGCCGCCCCACGAGGCCCAGCAAGGAGCGCCCGCCTCGCGTCACGCCAGCCGCGCCTGTTGACCGACGGGCCCCCACAGCGGGACCCATCTGTCATAACCTTTCCCCGGTCCCCCTCGGCCGCCTGCGCGTGACGTCGCGCGTGTCAGCGCCTGCTCCCCGCGTCGCCACCAAGCAAGTGACCCCGACCGCTCGATCCCGTCTCACCCCTCGTCTACGCCCGCGGAGCGCCACCTGGACCGACCACCCGACACCAAAATGCCCACGGCGCGGGCGAAATTCTCCGCGTGCGCGCACATGCGCTGCCGCCGCGGTGGGTCTATGCCGCTGTAAAGCTTAGCCTTACCCGGACCATGCTAGTACTCCCTCACTGACTCCATGGACCCAACCGAGCCCCCACCAGCTGACCTGGACCTCTCCCGACCACCTGATCGGCTTCCCCGATCAGGAACCATCCGCCGGCCACTCACCACCGCTGCTCCCCACCACAAGCAAGGTCCCGAGCACTAGCCTTCTCAGCCGCCGCCACCGCTCTGGTGGTTCCCAATTCACCACCAACCGCCTCAATTTGGAAGAGAAGGGAGGAAAGGAGAAGAAGGAGGCGGAAAGGAATCGCCGCCGCCGGAGAAGAAGGAGTCGCCGCCGCCAGAGAAGGAGCCGCCATCGTGCCGGCACTGCTGTTGCACGTCGGACCAAGGAGCAGGAGCCGAACCGCCGTACCGCTGCTGTTTGGACTTGTACCGCAACTCCCCCTCGTCGCCAACTCCGGTGAGCACCGCCATGAACTTCTCGTCCAACCCCGACCTGTGCTACTGGCCATGGCGCTCCGCCACGTGAGCGCGTAGGCCGAGGTCACGCCGGCCCGCTTGAGACACACGCACGCTCACGCACGCGACTAGCCAAGCCCCGTGCACTCCATGGACGGACATGCCCCTTTGCCTGTCGCCGCGCGCCGAGCGCCACCGCGGCGAAGCCACCTTGCCAGCCAGCCGTCGAGCTCCGAGCCGCTTCGACCTCAGATCTATGAACGCCTCATTGTGGCGTACTCCGTGCGCATGCCAGCCACCGGAGTGCCGTGCCGGGATGCGCGAGCGCCCGACCATGCCAATGCCATGCCGGTGTGGTGCCGCTCAAGTGCGCCGTCGTACCGCGCTGTACCCGCCGTCTTCGACCACCGCGAAGCACAGGAAGACGATGTAGAGCATCACCGTGAGGAGCTGCACCGGACCAGGGAGAAGATGAAGGCTAGGGAGCCTCTCTGAGTGTCGTGCCGTGCACCGTGACCACACCGGAGCTCCACCGTGGGTGTTGCTACCCGCGCGGACTCCGCCGTGGGAGATGGTCGCCGCCGGCGCATCGGGAGGATGTTGGGTGACCCCAATTGCACCCCGTGCCCTGCTCTGGCTTGGAGTCGGCTGTCGTTGAGCCGTTGCAGTGTGCCGTCGCCGCCGCTCCGCCATCCGCTGAAGGAAAAGCCTCACCGGTTGCAAACTGCCGCCTTGGAGCACCTTGGTCAGGCCGCTGTGCTGCCGCGGAGCCGATGCGCAATCTAATGGAGGTTGAGAAACGACGGGATGCCAGATTTAGAGGTTTGGCCACCGCTAGCGAGCCTCACCATCGGAGAAAAGAAAACAGAGAGGGAATCGCCTTGACTTGAAGACGATGAACTCGGTCCACGTGAACGTGAGCCGTTGCAAGTGGGTCCAGAGAGCGCCGGTGCACCGCAGACCAGATTATGGACCGCGTGGACTCGAAGACAGAGCCGTGCACCCGGCTCACGTGGACCAGAGCTGCTGACACTAGACCCAGTGTGAGCCGATGCACTATGGACCGGAGCTGTGAGCCGAGCCCGTTGCGGATCCAGACGCGTAACATGGCCGCACCAGAGCGTGCCACATGGCGGGCCGAGCCCGGCCCATATCCAGCCCAACCGGCCCAGTAACGGCCTGTTAATGGCCCAATAAGGGCCCACTTGACTTTGACTGTTGACCAAGTCAACGCTGACGTCAGCAGGTGATGTCACCCCTGGCCCCACCTGTCAATGCTGACGTCAGCATGACGTCATCACCTGCGTCAGCATTGTCCCTCTTGAAACCGCACGTGACACGTGGCCCAATCCTGTGCTGCCACATGTCAGCCCCAGGATAATCCAGCCTTTTTCTTTTTCAGAATATGGTTAAATCTTTAAAAATCATAACTAATTCATACGAGCTCAGAAAATTATGATCCAAGTATCTAAATTTTCTATAAATCGAGCCCTATTTGTTTTTACCATGTTTGAGTGCATTTGGATCTTTTTGAAGTTATTTGTTCTTTTTGCTAACCTATAGGGGTCGCTCCCACGGCTAATAATTCTCGGTTACAGAGTCGAGCGAGGACCGGTCTGACAATGACATCGAGTACTAGGGAAAGTCGGAGGACGACGACAGCGAAGGTGCCACATCTCACCCAACCTCGTAGAACCCATTACGCATGGCTAATTGAGTAATGCTAGCGCTTTACTTTTGTTGCACTATAATGGTTCACCTGTGCTAGGAATGCAAGGTAGATATTTATTTGATGAGCCCTACCTTGTTGTAACCTATCACCTGCTTACCCGTTGTTATGTTAGCTACATGCTTATCTGCTTTATTTATATATATATGCTTCACTCGCTTACATTTTGATGTGATGTGATGAACCCGGGAAGGCCCTGGTAGGAAAGCCAGGCTTGATGAGCGTGTTGATGGATCAGATGGACAAGTGAGCTGATGATGTTGTATCTGGGTTTGGGGTAGAATTTACGGTAGGCTGTAGGGTGAGGGTTGAGTCAATCGGACCAGGATCTACGACGAGCTTTTGGAGCGAATCTTTCCGGGGAATGGATCTGGACATTCCCACGTATAGAAGTCTGTGGCGAACTCAATAGGATACGATGGTGGTCTTTGGGTGTGAACCTCTGAGGGGTGGAACCCAGGACGAAGGTGCCATGGTAGCACGTTAAAGAACAACCCAGATGAAGACATCCTGGCTTGGTCACACTTAGGAAGTGCTGCGCTCGTATCCAGACCTTAGGAATCTCTTGCTTTCCACTCGCTTCCCATGGGTGGGAGACGGCCGAACGCTGGATGGATCGATGCCATTACTATCAGGCGAGCTTGTGTTAGGGAGGTAGGAGCATGTGAGTCTCACACCCTTTCGAGACGGTCATGATGCCCTGTGGGAATGGGATCATGAGTCCTCACAGTATCAGCCACTCTACGGGTGATCCAGTGCTGAGAGGTAGAATGACATCATTCTATGGCAGTAGGCACCCGGAATCTGCCTAGATGGGGCGCTCCATCAATGACGGCTATCTGGTGGACTAGTGAAACCTCTGTAGAGTGTATGGTTGATCGATCGATACATATGCCGATTCATTGGCTATGGACCTTTCCTTAGGAGGATGCACCAGACTAGTGAGTGGAGTGTGCTACCTTCCCCCTGAGAGTGTTTTCCGGCCGTGAGCCAGGATGAGGGCTGTGGGCCGCTGAGGCAAGCCAAGAGGGAGTTGGCCTATCGACCAGAGTCTGAGATGGTGTTAGAGGATCTGGGAGGAAAGACAGAGATGGATGATGACAGATGGTGTGGGGATGGGAATGTGTTTAAAACCTGTTTAATATACTACTTAAATACTTGATCACTTGCATAGGAAACCGCAACCATTATAGGTTCTTTGATATATCCATGTTTTGCTTCCAATTTCCACAAAGCAATGCATAGGGTGGGTGACCAATACATATCATACTGATACTTTGGCACACAGGTTCCAAGAGTGAGTACTCATCTGAGGAGTACGGTAGTTGAGGGTCTTGTTCCTACGCTCGAGTTGATGGACGATGACCGTTTCCGCATCTTCAGGCTTTTATTTCTTGCTGTATGAACTCTGATTCTGCCAAGAGGCGATGTAATAAATATGTAAACCCTTTCTATGGCACTCTTTTGTTCGATGTATGGACTATGATATACAACTCTTATTGGGAAATATGATTTAAATGGTCATGTTTCACTTTGACACTGAGGATTTTCCTTTGAGGAAATCGAGGTCATTTCAGTTGGCATCAGAGCCATACTTGACCCTAGGACAAGACCCTAGAAATGGACGTTAGAACTGGACAAGCCAGCTTTTTCTTTCGATTATATACCGACCCTACATTTCTTTTATGCAAGGCTTCTCTATTATTACTGACTTGTTGACCTTTTCCTTTAAAACATGCAGATGACAAGCTTGGGACCCCCGCTTAGACCACTAAGGCTCGACACCGCAGAGTTCACCTTTGAGGGATGGGAGTTTGCAGGCTTCCCGTACACCCTACGCCGAGTTCTGGGAGTGCTCGGGGTTCCTGTTAAGAAGATCAAGTACATTTGCAGAGGAGACCCCCACCCAGAAGGAGGAATCACGGGTTATGTGGTCACGAACATAGAGATCCCTGCGAGTTCAACCCTCCCTTCCGTGCCCGCTCTCACAACGATGACAGTGGAGGACTCTATCGGAGAAGGAATCCAGTCTGTGTCCCTCAAGGCTCTGCGCATGGTGATGAAGTCTGCATATGAGCACCTTCGAGCTACGGAGTTCTGTCTTCTTCCCCAGGCCTTGAACCTTATGGAGATGGGCCTTGAGGAGACAAGCCTCTGCAACCATGCCTCCACCACTTACCTCATTGAGCAGGACAGGTACATGGAGCACCTTGAGAGGAAGCGACGTCTCGATCGCAACACACTAATGGAGTACCAGGAGTTCAGCAAGAAGGGGGCTGAGGAGAGGGAAGGTCTCAAGGCAATAATCGCTCAGCTGCAAGGCAAGCTTGCTCGTCAAGAAATAGCTCACAGAGTCGAGGTCACCGACCTGCGAGACAAGGTTGCAGACATTGGACTGCGCAACTACTCCCTAGATGCGAGAGTACTCCAGCTTGAGAGAATCCAGGATGACTTGGAAATGGATCTAGCTGAGCTTAGGAACAGGAGGCGAGAGGATGGCAAGAAAAACCTCACCCTTCAATGTGAGAAGTCAATGTTGGTCAAAGCCTTGAAGCAAGTAGAGGAGAAGGCCCTTTGCAACCAAGGTCTCCTAATTTCACAGATGATTCACAACGAGACGCTGAACGACAGGTACAAGAGAACCAAGATGGTCTGGAAGAATGCTGATGAGAGGCGTTGCAAGGAGTACGCTGATCTGCAAGACCAACTTCCCCTGTCAGTCAAGCGGAAGAACCCCTTCAAGGAAAACTTCCAGATTGACCAAACCCTCTTGAAGCACGACTACTGTCCAACGCCTACCCACCTTTCGCTAACCAGAGAGTTTAGAGAAGCCCGGTCCTACGTGAAGCGTCTCCAGATGTCACAAGAGGAGTTGATGATCCTTGGAAACTGCATTCTCCTAGATGTGTACAACACTCCAGAGTACAAGGCAGAGTAGAGTGGACCCTGCATGGCCACGTCATGAGTCTAGCTATGAGTAGTTGATGACCATGAGTTATGATGTACTATCCCTAAGGTATCCCTATGATTACCGTAGTACGAGTCTCACACATCATCTAGCATAGCTGCTAGAGATGATGCCATGTAATGCAAACCATGTAATGAATGCTCGAATTCTATCACATTTTGTGGCTCTTATTGCTTCTTTGAATGAGTGTTGGATAGATTTAATGTTTTTCCTTAAATCGTTGAAATCATTTAATTATATTTAATCAATAAGTACTAAACTCTTGTAGACCCGTGTCACAGATGTCTGGACGTTGCTCCGCCCGCCTCCACCCGTGCCCAAACTTGGGCGAGGTAGGCGTCGTGGATGCAGGAGTGGTCACATTCCATCCATCAACCTCAACTTGGGTGGGGACGACCACCGTGAGCAGACACCGCCGGCAAACACGCCTGGAGGTGGTGCCCCTGGAGGAGGTGCCCCTGGAGTGGGTGCCCCTGGAGGAGGTGCCCCTAGAGGTGGTGCCCTTGGAGGAGGTGATGCCAATGGCAATGGACCTCCGCCAAACCCTCCGCCACCGCCGAACCTGGCGAAAGTGATGGCACTACAGACTTAGCTGCTTGCTGCACTGGTCGAAGGGGCCAATCGCCGCAATGGAGGCAACCAGCATGATTTCTAGAGGAAACTTGAGGGTTTTCTGAAGCTGAGGCCACTCACCTTTGATGGCACCTACACCAAATCACTGGAAGCTGATGACTGGCTTCAGGAAATTGAGAAGAAGCTAGAGCTGACCACTTGTACCCCTGAAGAGTGTGTTGGGATCACTGCCCACCAGCTCACAGGTGCTGCATGCTCCTGGTGGGACAGCTACTGCCAAGCTCACGAGGACCCCGACCACATCTCCTGGGATGAATTCACAAATGAGTTCATTGAGTACCACGTTCCTGAGGGAGTCATGTGGCTGAAGGAGGAGGAGTTCTGCAACCTCACTCAGAAGGGGTGTAGCATCTACGAGTACACCAACACTTTCACCAGTTTGCTGTGCTATGCACCTCCACATGTTGCAGCGTCCGAGAAGGAGAAGATTGCTCAGTACAGGAAGGGCCTAAACCCCAAGATCAAGGTGGCCCTGGGAGGCACTAAGAGTCATAGTCTTCATGACTTGATTGATCGCTGCATACAGATCGAGAAGGACCAGAAGGAGGCCGGTGAAATGTCCAGGAGGGAGAAGAGAAAGCCAGAAGGCTCCTACCGGGACTATGAGTAGAAGAGGTTCCATCGGGACAGGTCATTAAGCCGTCCTCGCTACAACAAGGACCCCGCCTATGGCTCGGGCAAGAGTGGTGGTGCCTACTCTGCTGACCACCCCCGTTCTTCCCATGATCATCGCTTCCGTGACTGTCACTCTCATGACCACCGCTCTCGTGATCGCTCTGAGAAGGATCACTACTCTCGGGAGCACTCTTCTCAACTACATCACAGGTCTAACCACACCGCTCTTGCTCGTACTGCGTCGAACCCTGGCAATTGGAAGGCTGCCGCACCAACCCCCATAGGCGGTGTGCCGTTCACTTGCTTTGGTTGTGGAAAACCTGGACACAAGGTTGCGGAGTGTCCTAAGAAGACACCTGCTCCTACTGCACCCAAGTCTCAGTACCGTGGATCTGCGAGCCGCAGTCGCCTCACTCACATGAATGCGAAAGAAGCTCAGCTGCCCCGGATGTGGTATATGGTATGTTTTTAGTTAATGGCTTTAAAGCATCAGTTCTATTTGATTCTAGAGCTACATGTTCATATATCTCATCCAAGTTTGCACGAGGGAACAATATACCTATCACTCCACGTCTAGAGCCTATAGTTACCAGTTCAACCTTAGGTGAGATGAGAAGCACCCATGTCTGTAAGGGAGTGAAGCTTTCTATCGAGGGTCTAACCTTTCGAGCTGACCTTACCCTTCTACCATCAAATGGCCTGGATGTTATCCTAGGCATGGACTGGCTTACCAAGCATAAGGGTTTGATTTCCTATTCACCTAGATATGTTCAGATAACCCATCCTTTTGGCCAGGTTATTAGATGTGCACCTCAGAAGGATAAGTCTGTATCTATTCTATGTGCCCAGAATGCACTCAAATCTCAGGCAAAGAAGAAAACTCTTGCTGATGTTCCCATTGTCAGAGAATATGAGAATGTGTTTCCAGAGGAGTTAACAGGCATGCCGCGTGACTGCGATGTGGAGTTCATAATTGACCTTGTGCCGGGTACCGGTCCCATTGCTAAGCGACCGTACCACATGTGAGTGGATGAACTCAAAGAGCTCAAGAAGCAGCTTAAGGAGCTTTCTGACAAGGGCTTTATTAGTCCTAGTGCTTCACCCTGGGAATCTCCCGTTCTATTTGTGAAGAAGAAAGATGGCTTAATGAGGATGTGTGTTGACTATCGAAGTCTTAACGTTGTCACCATCAAGAATAAGTATCCTCTACCAAGGATCGATGACCTGCTTGATCAGCTTCGTGGTGCTAAGTACTTCTCGAAGATTGATCTCAGATCCAGCTACCATCAAATGAAGATACGAGAGGAAGACTGTAACACCTCTGGTGTTATATTAACTAAAACATGCCATGTCATCATATGCACTGCAAAGCATTCATGTTTAATTCAACCTTAATGTGCATTAACTAAAATAAGTTTACATTTCATAGGTTGATTGTGTTTCTGGAATGTTTTATCACATGAAGTAATAAAACCCTATTTTAGAATGTCATCGCAAATGCTTAGTTTATACTCTATGTACTTGAGGTGTAAACTGTGTTTACACTAGTGTCAAGCACAGTGTATAAGTCTAAGTCCAACCCTAAAAATGATTTCCATATTTGAAGTTGAATTTGGGTTCCAAAACTTACTTCCAAGTCTGGCAATTCAAATTTAAATTCAAATTGGAAATGCTATAAAAGGTTTTTCAAAAGTCAATTTGGTCAACCAAGGGTGTCATTAGGTCAATGATTCAAAAATGTCCTTGGATGATGTTTGTGATCATTAATGACCAACCAATTAAGTTAGAAACCAAATCGAGTTTAAATTCTATTTCAAAAACCCTTTATTTCAAAACCTAGTTTTACCCCCTTTTCTCTAATTTAAAATCTATAAGGAATTTGGGGATACTCTAAAAAGATAGCTTGTAGATCTTGACAAGATCTACAAAGTTGGTGTATAAAGTTTTTCAAGTTTCCAAAAGGAATTTCAAATTAATTTGAAAATACAGTTTTCCAGCATTTATCCCCTTTTGATTTTAAAACCATAATTCAAAAATTATGCAAAATTTTGGAAAATTTTGTATATGAAAAATGTTTGGTTTGGAGGTTAAACATTTAATAGTTTTGGAGATTTTCAAGTTTTATTGAAAAATCAAAAGTAATTTCAAATGTTTGTATCTAGGGTTTTATTCCCTTTTCAAATTTGAATTCAAATTTCAAAATCCAGACAAAATTTGAGGATGCCAGTTAAAGGAAAAGTGTAACTATTGAAAAGTTATGCAAATAATATTTTTGGAGATTTTCAAGTTCTTATATAAATTTTAGAGTAATTTGTATTTTTAAACGGATGACAATTCTGTAATTATCTCGAATAGTACCGAAACCTATTGTCGGCCGCCATCGCTGGCTTCTCATCGCGCGCCGCCGACCACCGCCGCACCCGCTCGACCGCCAGCGCACCCATGGACGCGAGAAACTTTATCTTCGTCGTGTCGCCAGCTCAGACATCGCCTCCGCCCTATAAATACCGTCGCCGTGGCCGACTTCTTCTCCTTCCTTTCTCCGCCGCCGTCG
Organism: Bothriochloa decipiens; assembly: GCA_023333625.1. Lineage (NCBI taxonomy): Eukaryota > Viridiplantae > Streptophyta > Magnoliopsida > Poales > Poaceae > Bothriochloa > Bothriochloa decipiens. The sequence continues at coordinate 4,032,357 of CM041632.1, forward strand.
CCGACGACCTCGCTCCGCCGCTCAAATTCGCCGCTGATGCTTCACCTCTGTCTGATTGCTCTTGCCAATAGCTCCGCCACTTCTTCGCGGTCATTTTGAGCCAGTTCGTGTTTGCTTTCCTCGCCCGAGCTGCCCGCGCGCCGTCGTCTTCCCCACGGCCGGTCGCCGAGCCGCCGCACAGGGTGAATATATTTTACCTTTAACCCCGCTACTGTGTTCTCCATGTCATCTTGCACCTCATGCGCACCTTGGCTGGCTTAAGGGTCCACAGGAACGCCGGTGACGCCGACCTTGCCATCGGAGCGCCGCCGCCGCCATCAGCGCCGCCGACCGCAGCTCAACCCAGCCGCTTCGAGCCTCCATTAACGTGCGCACCAGCATCGTGGTGAGCTCCTACATCTGTTTGTGTCATCAATTTCAGCTTTGCTGCATCATAGCCGCCGATCACCGTGGCTCGCCGCCGGCACGGCCATGCCGCTCCGCCGCGCGCATTGCCGTTTTGGCCAGGGACCGGGAGCGACCTCATTTAGTTGCCAAACACGCTCGCCTGAGTGCCCTGCATATGCTCGTGACCTTGCTGTCACCGGAAACCGCTCTGGTGAGCTCCGCCGCCGTGCCCTAGCTCCGTCGCGCCGCCATGGCCGCCGGCGTAGCCGCCGCCGCCACTCCGCCGCGCCGTTAGCTACCTTGTTCAACTCCCCGTGCCAAGCTGAGTCCAGTGGACCAAGTCTGGTCGTCGGAGACCTTGCTGACGGCGAGTAATCGCCGCTCAACCATCGGCGGGCCGTCGGTCAGCGCGGGAGTACTGTGCCGATTTTCTTTTTCTATTTTCAGAAAATGATTTAAATGCTATTTTCTTTGAAAATTCATAGTAATTCATATATAACTCTAAAAATTCTGAAAATTTTTGTGAGTGTTCTTTATGATGTCATCTACCTAGGAAAAATATGAAATACCAAATTTGAGTACTTTTTGCATATGTTAAAATTAGCCCTTTTAATTGAAAAATGGACCTTCAATGATTTTTAATAAATAAAATAATTGACTTTTAATTCTGAAACTTGTTTTGCCATCTAATTAGGCTAATAGTTTTCTAAAATAAAATTTTGGGTTTAATTTGATAACTTTATTTTTATACCTTTATTTAATGCTTTTAAATAATTAATTAATCCCTTTAGTTAAGCTTAATAATTATAGGATTTGTTTGACTTTAGGATTGATTGATGACCTTGGGTAATTAACCCTAATGACCTTTGGCACTTTAATTAATTGATTGCGCTTACCTTAATCATGTCATTAGGGCTTAATCAACGTTACTTTATGTGTTTAATTAATCCCTTAAATGGCGTAGTTAACCCTAATGAGTTTTATAAACGAAGTTTTGTTGGCTTGCAACTTTATCATGAAGAAAAGTTGTATTCGATCCCTTAATCTGATTATGCATCCATCGAGCATCATGTTTATTATTCCATCATGTTTTCGTTAACGGAGAGTAACGTTATCACCCAGATCCGAAGGAAGAGCAGATTCAAGAATCGGGAGTTGATCCATTGTTCGAAACCGTCTACCCCGAATACCAAGGCAAGCCCCGGGTGCATTCAAACCCTATTCTATTTATAAAAGTTTTACCGCTTCAGCTATGATATGTTGCATTAAGTAATAGGAGTTGAGTGAAAACCCACCAATTGCATTACTTGTCTTATTTCCTTATTCCTTGTTACCTGCTTAGGCAGATAAGTAGTAATGCTTAGCCCTGCTTATTTATTTAATTGTTCAAAGGCAAAAGAATGAAAAAGATGAGATTGGTTTTCTTGTTGAAATCTTGATATTAGTAATAAATCGAGTCCGGATGGCTAACTTGCACTGGGAATGGAGTTCCTTTGTAGTGTTTTCGTCTGTTGATGCCCTAGGTCCCGTCCGTTGGTGAACTGATGATATCGAGAATTTAGAAATCCACATGCATGAAGTGGTATACGGATGGTTGGAGCCGTGTATATCATGGAGTGACCTAGCGTGGGGCCAGAGATCCCATCTGTGTCATAGTGTGTTTTACTGTGGGGTTTAAGTTCCCACGTATCTCGGTACGCTGGGCCGCAGAGCTCACGGGTGCCATGTGGTGATATACGGCTGCGGTTGTTATCCTGGTATATCGGTTCATCTGGGGTGCATCGGAGTTAAAGTTTCCGGTATTCCAGTGACCTAGGTCCTAGCTGGGTATAAAAATGGATTCGAATCACCGTTGCTTCTCGGAGAAGAAGACTTGATCGGTGTTCATCATCGTAGTAACAACTTGAACAAAGATTAAGGATCAATAATGAAGTTGGTTGATAATTGGAGCTAGTCCAAGCAACCTTTTCTTTCTGTTGAGCTTTTCCGTAAAATTTCTTATCTCTTACAAGCCTTACCTTGTCCCTCTAGCCTGCATTTCTTGAGTCTCCACCCCTCTTTTTCGTCGGGTCAGTCTTGTTGAGTACTTTTGTACTCAGGGTTTGTTGAACCCTTGTTGCAGGTGAGCCTCATGGGCAGAAGTGCTTTGCACCCTGCTGCATGACAGTCGTTGAGGAAATCAATGATGAATAAAGATGTTTAGCTCTTGGGCAGAGCTTTTTGTTTGGTATTGTAATAAGGTTATATACTGCTACTCCACTAGTATTATGGTTTGTACAATCTAAACTTATGTTTGTAAATATTTGAAACTTAGAGGTTTGTAAACTTATGTTATTGTAAGTCTTCCGCTGTTTTACTCCGTGGTATTTTATTTATATCAAACTGTTGTAATACTGCAATGTCTCTCTACAACGATTGATCCTGCTCGAAGAATCGTGGATGATTCGGGATTTACCCGACAGACTTTTTAAGTCGTATGGAACACAGTCATGGTTATTTGGAGTCTGATTAGACAATAATCATGCGTGTGGGTCATATGATTTAGGAGGTTCTGCCACAAAGACATTCCCAAGACAACCTTTGTCACCCGATATGGCCAGTATGAGTTTACTGTTGTATCCTTCGGTCTCACGAATGCCCCTGCCTACTTCATGAACATGATGAACAAGGTGTTTATGGATGATCTTGATTGGTTTGTGGTAGTCTTCATCGATGACATTCTGATCTATTCAGCCACTGCCAAGAACATGAAGCGCATCTGAGAATCGTGCTCGAGAAACTATCTCAGCATCAACTCTATGTTAAGTTCAGCAAATGCGAGTTCTGGCTAAAAGAAGTTGCTTTCTTTGGACATGTACTCTCAGCTGATGGTGTTGCGGTAGATCCTACAAAGATTGAAGCCGTGAGAGAATGGGAACAGCCTCACAATGTGTCTAAGATTAGGAGTTTCTTGGGTTTAGCAGGTTATTAACGCCGATTCATTGAGAACTTCTCAAAGATAGCTCGTCCTATGAAAAATGTCCTAAAGAAGACCAAAGAGTTTGAATGGACAGCTGAGTGTGAACAGAGCTTCCAAACTCTGAAGGAGAAGCTCACTACCACGCCTGTCCTAGCCTTACCGGATATCACTAAAGACTTTGTCGTCTATTGTGATGCCTCTCGTCAAGGGCTAGGTTGTGTGTTAATGCAGAATGGGAAAGTATTACTTATGCTTCCCGACAGTTGAAAGAGCACGAGCAACGATACCCCACTCATGATCTTGAGTTAGCTACTGCTGTGCATGCCTTGAAGATATGGAGGCATTACCTCATTGGCAACAAGTGCGATATCTACACTAACCACAAGAGCCTAAAGTACTTCTTCACTCAGGAAGATCTGAATATGAGGCAGCGTAGATGGCTAGAGTTAATTAAGGACTATGATATAGAGATTCACTATCATCCAGGAAAAGCGAACATAGTCGCAGATGCTCTTAGTTGCAAGACTTACTGCCATGCTCTATTTACTTCATCTCTGCCACCTGAATTGAAGGAAGAAATTGAAGATCTCCAGTTGGATATAGTACCCAATGGCTTGTTGCACGAACTTTGCATCGAGTATAACCTCACCGATCGAATTCGTGAAGCTCAGAAGAATTGCAAGGAAATAGAGAACATTCGTAGATTGATGAAGCTAGGCTACAGTCCAGAATTCAGAGAAGATGAGCTTGGAACCATCTAGTTCAAAGACAGAATTTGCGTACCCTGCGATCCTGCCTTGCGTAAAGAGATTCTGTCAGAAGCACATGACTCCAAATTGCATTCATCCTGGTGGTGTAAAAATGTATCAAGATGTAAAGAAGCTTTTGGAGTCTACGATGAGCTTTTGGAGCGACTCTTTCCGGGGAATGGATCTGGACATTCCCACGTATAGAAGTCTGTGGCAGACTCAATAGGATACGATGGTGGTCTTCGGGTGTGAACCTCTGAGGGGTGGAACCCAGGACGAAGGTGCCATGGTAGCACGTTAAAGAATAACCCAGATGAAGACATCCTAGCTTGGTCACACTTAGGAACTGCTGCGCTCGTATCCGGACCTTAGGAATCTCTTGCTTTCCACTCGCTTCCCATGGGGGGGAGACGGCCGAACCGCTGGATGGATCGATGCCATTACTATCAGGCGTGCGTGTGTTAGGGAGGTAGGAGCATGTGAGTCTCACACCCTTTCGAGACGGTCATGATGCCCTGTGGGAATGGCATCATGAGTCCTCACAGTATCAGCCACTCTATGGGTGATCCAGTGCTGAGAGGTAGAATGGCATGTTCTTTGGTAGTAGGCGTCCGAAATCTGCCTAAATGGGGCGCTCCATCGATGATGGCTATCTGGTGGACTAGTGAAATCTCTGCAGAGTGTATGGTTGATCGATCGATACATATGCCGATTCATTGGCTATGGACCTTTTCTTAGGAGGATGCACCGGACTAGTGAATGGAGTGTACTACCTTCCCCTGAGAGTGTTTTCCGGCCGTGAGCCAGGATGAGGGCTGCGGGCCGCTGAGACAGGCCAAGAGGGAGTTGGCCTATCGACCAGAGTCTGAGATGGTGTTGGAAGATCTGGGAGGAAACACAGAGATGGATGATGAAAGATGGTGTGGGGATGAGAATGTGTTTAAAACCTGTTTAATATACTATTTAAATACTTGATCACTTGTATAGGAAACCGCAGCTCTTATAGGTTCTTTGATATATCCATGTTTTGCTTCCAATTTCCACAAAGCAATGCATAGGGTGGGAGTGGCCAGTACATATCGTACTGATACTTTGACACATAGGTTCCAAGAGTGAGTACTCATCTGAGGAGTACGGTAGTTGAGGGTCTTGTTCCTACGCTCGAGTTGATGGACGATGATCGCTTCCGCATCTTCAGGCTTTTATTTCTTGCTGTATGAACTCTGATTCTGCCAAGAGGCGATGTAATAAATATATAAACCCTTTCTATGGCACTCTTTTATTCGATGTATGGACTATGATATACAACTCTTATTGAGAAATATGATTTAAACGGTCATGTTTCACTTCGACACCGAGGATTTTCTTTTGAGGAAATCAAGGTCGTTTCAGTTCCTGTCCTAGCAGCGACGACAGGCGCAGATCCAGTAGCGGCACGAGGCAACGATCGCGGGAGATGGTGGATCTCTCGTCCCCGTCGACCATGGAGGTGCATCCTCTCCTCCACCGGTGGCAGCTGTGGGTGGCTGACGGCAGTGAATCCGTGGTTCCAGGCGGCGCCCGCGTGGACGCCCCGACCCCTTGCAGGCCCCTCCCCCACCACTACCAGCGGCGGGCGGCGGCTCCTTCCCCGACGCATGCTTGGCTCCCCGGCAGAGGAGTCTCCGCTGGTGTGTGGCCTGGACGCGCGCGTGACTGCAGGCTACGTGCGTCATCTCTGCCGGGCGGGTCGCATGTAGCCCTACTTGCCCCGCTAGGACACCGTAAGACACCGGCAGTGGAATCCAGGTTTGGTTGAGAGTCCTGATCTCTCCTCTTGTGATCGATTTGTTTATTCCCTATCAAATTTCACTTGCAGCTTGCAGATCGAGGACATTTGATTCCATTCATTGTGCTGCTACTTAAACCAAATCATCTATTTTGCATTGAGGCGTTTCTCTCCATTCTGGTGGTGGCCACCTTGCCTCTAGCAATTTTCGTCGACAAATCTGCATGGTACCGGTTAGCAATCTTGATTATTCCCCTTTTTGACTCAGATTAGATCAGACCCGTGGATAGGAGGATTTGATGTGATATAATCCCTTTTAGGTTGTGGAACCACCCGCAGAAGATATCATTCAAAATCTTATACTATCTAAATAAATAGTGGCGTATGTATGCATGCTACATTAAAAGAAGTATGTATAAATACTCTTCTAAAAAGTACGGTATGTACAGATACTAATTATCTGATGCTTGAATCCTTCCTGGTCAGTCATGCTTTCGGCCCATCTACTCACCGTGTTGATAGTATTTTTCAAAGTCGGGTATGTTTAGATACTTTTTTCAGATAGAATGTTTAGATACTTTTCTTAGAATCAGAGTTTACAATTGATTACTTTCCTATAGTACTGATTTTTTAGATCACGGTACAAGGAAGGCCTGCACAAGAGGTATGCATCAAGCCTTCAGTATGACAGAACTCCACAAATTTCATTGGCATCTGCCGATGTTTTGCTGATTGGTTTGAATTCATGATGTTCAGGAAGGGGTTGAAAATATTTGGGATTACTATGGCACATTGAAGTAGCAATTTTTGAGTTTATGGCTGAAAGAAGCTTGCTGTTGTTATGTTAGTGATTGCATATATGTAGATGGAGAATAATTTTCCTTGAGTTACTGCAATCAACTTGAGAATACCTACTCCAATCAACTCGAGAATACCCATAAGTATTTTGAGGTTATTTTTCAGAAAATAGCTAGTATCTCTGCATACTTTTTTCGTGTATTTCTGAATACTTCTTCACTGATTAGAGTATCTGTTGATACTTGCTAGGATTTAATTCAAATAATGGTTTTCCAGTATGTATATGCAAGAAGACTCGTTACCAGCTTGACTGCTGTCGGCATGCAGTGTGCTATGTATTAATAAATGAAGTTTCTCCAGTTTTCATGGACTAATTTGTTGCAAAAACTTTCAGAATATCGTCTTTGGAATGTGCCTGCCTGAAAGACTCATACATCGTCAATTTAATCTTCAGAGGCAACAGAATAGAATATACGACTAACTGTCGCGAGTGTGTTGTGGACATATACCGTTTTTTTTAGTTTTTCAGCCACTCCTTACATTTAGAGGAATTGTGTAATTAATTTTTTGTATAGCCTGAAACATAATATGTGTACATTCTAGCTTGCAGAGTATAGAGTTATAGGTATGTGTCAGAAATTTCTGTCAAAAAATATGTACAGTCTTGTAGAAGGTATATATGCAAGCATACACTTCTATGTGTATTTATCAGAGTAATAAAATAGTATGTACATATACTCTCTTTGACGTAAAGTATATGCATATACTGAGTACAAATGCATACGTAAAATAGTATGAACACATAACCTCTTGTTACTAGAGTATATGCATATACTCGTAAGAAT
>CM041632.1:4040262-4067029 GCA_023333625.1 Bothriochloa decipiens
CGCCCCACCAGGCCTCGCCCCACCAGCCCCCTCAGCCCGGCCGGCCCCCAACAGAAAACACAGAGGAGTAGAAGATAAGTAGAAGAAAGAGAAGGGAGGAGGAGAAGAGAAGAAGAAGGGAGGAAGGAGAAGAGAAGAAGAAGAAAAAGAAGGGAGGAGAAGAGAAGAAGGGAGGAGAAGAGAAGAAGAAAAAAGAGAAGGGAGGAGGAGAAGAGAAGAAGAAGGGAGGAGAGGAGAAGGAGAAGAAGGAGAAGGGAGGAGGCGAAGAGGAAGGAGAAGAAGAAGGGATCAAGGAGGAGAAGAGGACAGAGTTCATCGACCATCCACGTTCATCCACCGATCCTCGTTGCGCATCAAGAGTTCGTCCCCCTTCATCGTCGGAGAAGAAGGTAAAGGTTCAGGGTGTTGGCCATGGTGACGTTTATGTGTTGGCGGCCTTCGTGCCGGAATTGTGGATGTGTGGGCCATCATGCCTTTAATGTGGACATCGGCCATCGTGTCGGCTTTTTTTGAAGGTTTTGAAACCTACCCGTACAAGGGAGGTTCTGTCAAAATTTTCATCGTATAGTGATATGTTTCTTCTTTTGCAGTGCACGACCTGTCGGAGGCGAATCGGAGCACCTAGGCGACCCTAGGTATAACCTCTCTTTTCATATGTTTGTCGTAGTCCGTGCGTAACCCAGTTAGGCGTCTCTCGTCCGAAAGAGATACGGATGCAGGTATGCATGACTTTGCATATTTTGGACCGTATTTGTTTCGGATTGTCCATGTTTTTTGGACAGCTCGTGGATGCACGGATGAGTTAGCTTCCATGGTCTGCTCGTGTCCAAGAAGGAGTTTCGGTATCACCCCCTGTTGTTCTCCGGATACATACTCTCCCTTGCAGGACGTGTATCGGGAGAACAGCGGGGAGGTGCTGCTGAAATTTTGTCTCAGATAGGAGCGGACCATGGAAACTAACTCATCCGCGCATCCGCAAGTGGGATTAGGACCTATCCTTACCTATTAGACAGTAGGGACACCACATAGATGCAATTGATAGTCACATTACTTCATGTTATATATCTGTTAAAGGATGGAGGACCGTGAGTGGATGTACACAACGCAGAGGGAGTGGTCGTTTATATTGAAGGTCGATGAATTCTTAGAGCATGCATTTGGTGAGAGTGCTAAAGGCCATTCTCTAGTTTTGTGTCCCTGCAACCGTTGTGCCAACAGAAGAAGGAAAGATAAGTTAACCATGGGTCAACATATTGTGAAGTATGGATTTACTCCAGGCTACCATCGGTGGTACCACCATGGTGAAGCCGATCGTATCAGAGAAGAGGTGCTGAGACCACGGCTCGAGGCTTTCGATAATGATGCTAGGGTAGCAGACATGCTGTTTGACACTCAGCAAGCTCAGTTCGCTGAAGGACGTGATAAGGCATGGGGACGTCTTCAGGGGCACCGGCGAGAGCAGGCCCGGGTCGTCCCAGGACGGGGAGGGGGATGGGGAGGGGGCGTGGTTGCCCTCCCAGTCGCGTTAGGAGGGACCCGCCTCCTCTCCCTGCTCTCGACCAGCCGGAGGACCCGTCCCCTACCCTGGAGGACCACGTGGCAGCCACTCCGTTGGGGGATGAGGGGCCAAACACTCCGTTGGGGGACGAGGGGGCAAACACTCCGGTTGGGGACGAGGCGACTCAGCAGCCGGGGGACAGTTCTGATCGGTCGACACCCTACCTGCGAGGTGCCACATCCCTTCATAATCCTCCGCATCCTGACCTACGCCCAGTGGTTCGTCCTGTGGCAGGAAAGTAAGTAACTATACATGTTATCACTACTACATCATATGATATGTTGAAAATCAAAACAAAAACTGATATTTTGTGTTAATCACTTATGCAGGGGCTGGGTAATAGTGTCGGGTGCTCTTGACCCCCCACGTATGCCCGCTAACATCATGGGATGTCTGTTGAAGAAACACTTCCCCGGCCATGTGAAATTGAAAGATGGCACGTGGGATGCGGCCTGGTCGTGGAAGATGTACAAGCTCGGTGATGATGACGAGGAGGCCAACAAGCAGGAGCGGGTTTGGGCGGAGTTTCAGGTAAGTGTCTCACAATGAAGGTCAAATACATATCCTCCGTTGGTTAAGTGTTTTATTTAAATAATAAACGGATACATTGTGTTTGTATGCAGAAGTACTTCAAGATCGAAGAAGGCAAAGAGATCGAGGCGGAGCTGACGGCACACAAAGCCTGCAACAAGAAAATCAGCGACATGATTTACGAGGCTAAACTTCAGTCCCATGTCTTGTACTACAGGTCCATCCTGAAAGAGCCCCTCATCAAGGACAATGCAAGAGATTTAGAGCTGACCAAGGCACAGTACCTTCAGGTAGGTGAATAGTATTGATTCGTTTTGGGATTTAGTAGGTCTAGAATTGATCATCTTATATGTCAAACACTTGATGATATGTAGGTGCCGCCTGAGTGGTGCCGGTCGCATAGAGCGGCATGGTCGAAGCTCGTGGACAGGTTCCTATCCCCGGCGTTTAAGGAAAAGCGCTTGAAAGGCAAGCGGAAGCGGCAAATGAGGACAGGTCCAACTCACCACCAAGGCAGCCGCAACCTCGCCACATTCAAGCAGGATCTTGTACGAGATGTCATTTATCTATTCTAATGCTCAATTTTGCCTGATTTCTAATCATCTAGTCGTCTTTCTCGCAGGAGGCAGAACACCCTGGCGTACCGATGTCGGAGTTTGGGGCATGGGCTGTGTCCCACATGGGCCGGGTGAAATCCGGTGTCATCTTCAACCCAGATGCACCTGCCGAGGCTTACTCTGACCCGAGCGTCCACGCCAAGGTCAGAGACTACACGGAGGCGGTTAGAACGCTCCGTGGCCCAGATCACAATCTGAGCACTGAGCCCCTTGAGACAGAGGTGATCGTGAGTTTGGGGGAAGGCAGGAAGCACGGGAGGTTGTGGATTGCAAACTCCGCCGACTCCTCGAGGTCTGCACCCTCTCTCTCCGACGTGAGGTCACGGAGCACGGCCACGAGCCTTGCCATACGTGCACGGCCTACTCCAATGATGTCACGGGTGGAAGAACTTGAGGTAATTCCGGTTTCACTCGTACCTTGAACATTACACACATTCATCCTATTTGCAATACTGAAACATATGATTGAAACACTGCAGGCTCAGCTGGAGGAGACGCAAAAGCAGATAGCGGAAATGTATCAGATGATCCAAAACATGGCATCGGGTGGCACACCTACCGCTCCGGTTTTCACTCCTGTAAGTATGGAAGTTTAATGCCTTCGTGTTGTTGGGATTGTTGGCCTTCGTGCCGTTGTGATTTTCGGCCTATGTGCTGTTGTGATCGTCGGCCTTCTTGCCGTTGTTTCTTGCAGGTTGGAAATCTTCTGGTGCAGGGAAGGTGCTGTCGAAATTTTAAATTTTGAGTCTAACACATGCAATCTCTCCTCTTTTGTGCAGCCTCCTTCGACGGGTTCAAACTTTCCCGCAACGGTGTCACCGGCGGCTGATGCCGTCAACCCTTCACCGCAATCCGGTCCACCACCGAGGCCACAGTTGCAGTCTCCGTCGCCGCCGTAGTAGGGATGTAGAACTGTTTGATGTTCAACATGTAATAATAAACTTGTGATGTTGAACTTTGATGGACTTAATAATGAACTTGTGATGTTGAACTTTAGTGGATTATCGATGGATTTCTGATATATATGTGTGCTTTTGATATATAATACATGTTACTTATATATATATCATTATTGATGTACTTATATATATATAAATATATATAAGAAAATAAAAAATAATTTTGCCGTGTGCCTTTGGGGACAGCACACGGCAAAATATTAGAAAACTTTGCCGTGTGTCTTGGTTGGCACATGGCAAAATATTAGAAAACTTTGCCGTGTGCCTTGGTTGCCACACGGCAAAATATTAAAAAAATTTTGCCGTGTGCAGTGTTAACACACGGTAAAATATTAGTTAACGGTCGCCGGCGTGACGGGAGAAAAAACTTTGCCGTGTGCCAATCCACGCACACGGCAAAATTTCTATATATTTTGCCGTGTGCAACACACGGCAAAAAAGTTTTACCGTGCAGAATTTTACCGTGTGTTGCACACGATAAAATATTTTACCGTATGCAATCCTGTCTTTACCGTGTGCAATTACACACGGTAAAGTCCCGGTCTGTAGTAGTGGTCCGTCCCGTTTCCTCCGTTCCGTGTACGAGTAATTACACGTACGTGTAGGAAAACGCTACATTCAGCCGCGCCTTCACGTACGTGAATGTACGTATGTACGTACATTTGCATGGACGACGCGCACACAACGCGTACGTACGGTCACGTACTATATAGTATGTACCACTCATATATATACGCACGCATACATAAACTAATATTATACTCGATAGTACTACTTGCACTAGAAGACACGGTTGATGGCGATGGATTCTCTGGTCCATTCTCAGCTGCCCGGCCGCCGGATGACTATTGCCGCAGTTCTGATAATGCTCCAATACGGCGACTTGGCTCGTCCCGTTCATACTACTTCATGGTACGAGTGTACATGTATATACTATATATGTTTACGTGTAACCGTGTCACTTTCACATACACACGTACACGTCCGGCAACGCACGAGCCTATATATATGTTTACGGCCATGTACGACACGTACACATGCATCTCCATTGCATGAACTGCGCGCGGCGCACCGGCACCGTACGTACAAACTCGTACCACACGTCCACACATCGCACAGGCCGGGTCTGCATGTGTGTACGCATGGCAGAGTGGCAGTGGCAGCGGGTGTACTGTGTGCAGCCAGACGGTGACGAGAGGGCACGGCGCAGCATGCATGCGCTAGACGGGGCGCATGCATGCAGTAGCGCACGTTAGCGCTCAGCGCCACGCATGTACGTACAGTACACAACTGAGTCGGTCACGGTAACGTTCCGTCTCTTCGAGGTTGGGTCCACTTACATCCGGCCGATTATTTAGGACATAGACTGTCCTCACAGACCTAATATTAGTCTTTTCTGCGCACTTTGTCCTCACTCGTACGCATTCGAGAAGACTTCCCTCGCTCGCGCGCACCCGAGAAGACTTTTCGGTCGGTCACCCATCTCTAAGGGGGTGTTTGGGACGCAGCAGCTAGGCAGCCTGGCCCAGAGATCAGGCCCATTGCAGCCACAGCTAGGGAAACCGGGTGCACCTCACCGCGTTTGGTTGCTAGCCCAAACTGGCATGTCCCAACAGCGATCGTGTTAGCTTTTCTCAGTTGCAGCCCGGCCCAAGGCCAACTACCATCAACTGCCAAAATGAGATTTTGTTTGGTTCCCAGCCTAGCTATCAACTACCAGCAACTACCAAACGGCCAACTGAAGTTTCACCAGCAAGTGAACACATGCATAGGTAAAATAGGTACAAGAAAACAAGATTTGCCTCAGACTATGTAAAGTTAATTGATAGAATCATCACAGACATAATCTTATATTAGTCCAGAATTAACAACCACAACATCAAGTTCGATACAACAGATGAAACAATACAACACGACCAGCTCTTCCATTCTGTAGTCATCGCTACCATCAGCATGAGCAGTCACAACGGCAAGCGCTGCCCCTAATCACCCACAAGGCAACCAGTAACGCAACAAGGTAGGTGATGAGCACCTTTGTTGAGCAACCATCCTTTCCATGACCATCAGTGGGAGCAGCCAAAGCAACAATAACATTACTTTGCACATGAGCAGAGGGGAGGGGAAGTGCACCTCTATGTGTTTCAAATGCTCTAACGGCTTCCTAAACAAATTGCACATAGCAAAAAAGGAGCTCTGGTCATCCAAATCATGGACAGGCACTCCCTATCTGTGGACTGGTAAATGGCTTTGAGTGTACGTTGTTTGTGCTGCTCAGCATCAATCCTAAGCTCATACAACAATATATCTGGTTCAGGGAAGGGTCTCCTAATCCTAGTGGCAACATAGGACCCCAAAACAACAACCAAAAAAGCAGCTTGTTTGGACAGAACCTCCCTTTTCTCAGCAAGATCCATCTACATGAATGAATATTGAAGACAATAATAATTACATTGACCCAGACAGGCATCAGCATAGATGTGTAACTATTACATTTCAAAAATTTCAGGGCTACATGTCAAAGCATGCCTCCAGTGACTATGGACATCATCATCGACCATATGAAACAGATAGAAAGCCAAAATAATGTGACCAAGATAATCATGAACATTGATATGTAACAGATCTGAAACAACAACATCATCCTCAAAGAACTAGCAAGGACAGTAACTAGCAACAACAATAAGTAGCAAGTAACAAGATCAAAGCATCAAGAACGACGCTTACTGCGCCATCATCATCTCACCATGGAGAACAAAAACAGCAAGGAATAAAGCATCATTGCAGAACATACGAACCACATGCCACATGTATATTAAAACTAAAAGAACATCATAAACATTAGAGGCCGTGGGGGTGGATTTCACCTCGCTGTTAGTGACGAAGCAAGCAACACGAGTCAGAGAAGGGGAAGCAGATCTGGACGGAGAGGAGGCAGAATCCGATGGAGACGAAGCAGATCCCGACCCTAGCCACCCGAGGAAGAAGACCGTCGCCTCCCGGAGTACCAGGTACGAAGCAGGTGCGGCGCCGCCACGAACCAGCTCCGGGCACCGGAAACGGAGAAGAAGACCGCAACCGACAGAGCTCTCGTCGCCGGCCACCACACCGCACCCACCAACCGAGGTCGCTCAATGGGATTTGGAAGAGGGGACGAGACGAGAGAGGCGAATGAGGAGAGGAGAGTTAGGGCAACCAGCGACGCTTATAAAGGCGGTGAAAATCACCCGAGAAAAAAGCGTGCCAGGAAGTTTCAGCATTCCTGCGCGAGCCCACGCGAGCCACTGCCGCCGCCGCGTCGCGCCCCGAAATCGCCAAGATGGAGCCAGCGGCAGCCGTGCCCTAGAAAAACGGTGGGGGGAGGGGTCGTTTCCCTGGAGCCGGGCGAGGGCCTACAATGCGTGGAGGGAGCCTGGCTGGGAGGCGGCCCAGGTGCCCCAAACACGGGCCACTGCAGCCCACGAGCGCGGGCCATCCCCTGAGCCCGCTACCAAACACACCCTAAATTATTTTAGGCCAAGCACGTTTAACCTTAGAATTATTTAGTGATGAGCTTCCGAAAAAAATTACAACTTATTAATACGAGTATCCTATTAATTCTATTAAAACCTAGGCCGAGTGTTACGGTCAACGCCACGCACGTACGTACTACGCAACAGGCTCAGCTAGCGCAGTAGCGCACGGCCATGGGCCATGCATGGCTTGGTCTTCGCGCCGGGAGCACCAGCAACGACGACGACAACGGCCATGTGTAAAGCGTAACGCCGACGTGCCGTACGTCCCAGTTTCAATATTATTTGGACCGACAGACCGGACTGTACCATCTGGAGGGATATCCCTGCCTCGATCTCCGGACGCCTGGGTGTTGCATGCGCCATCGCCAGGTGTTGGCGCAGTGCCAGTGTGCCAGTGCGTGGCGTGGCAACCACCACCAACACGCAACAGCTAGCATGCGGTAAATGAGCCCGGCCAGCCCTGCAGCAAGCTCACACTCTCGTCGACTCGTCGTCGTCTCTCGTCTCTCTCTCCCCGCCGGCATGCAGCTGGAACGGAGGAGCGAGCAACATGGCGCTTAATTGGTGGTTGTGTATATATGTACTCCTCCTAGCTATCTACTAGTGGTAATAATTTGCAGCTAATTTTAAGCTGCAGACTGCAGGGGATGCATGGTGATCGATCGATCGATCTGAGGACCACTGTGTTTCTTCTTCTCAACCATCATATCCTGCACGCGTTCATCAAATGCAAACAATCATGCATCATCGTCTTCTGTTTGATCGGAGCTATAGCACGCATATGCAGATTGTTGCAGGCAGTGGGCTGAATGGAGGCATGGAGCGCAGCCGCGCAGAGAGGGCGACGACACCAAGTCAAGTGGCCACGGATGGTAGTCAGTGCAAGCCCACTGACGCTAAGCTACCACCTATCTGTCTACCTCTCGCATCATGTGTCGGCCTGAAAAGTCAGGGCAACGCCACGCAGAGAGGGAGTGCCCACTTCTCTCTCATTCAGCGGAGGGAAAGCGATCGAGCGAGACAAGTGGTAGAAACAGCAGTTCACTCGGTGGTTGCAATGAATGAATGAATTCGTGATGCATCCAGCAGGAATCCATGGATCTGAATCTGATCTGATCGAGGTAAGGCATAGCCTAGGCATCGACCATCGAGTGTGACGTTTTGAGTTCCTTGTTCGCATCCATGATCCATCGCCACGGCAACAGACTGACCAACAAAATTAAGGCCTCGTTTAGATGCCTCAAAAAGGCTAGAAATTTCACTCTTTTCATCACATCAAATATTATGTTGAATACATGGAGCATTAAATATTGATAAAATAATTAATAATTACACAGATTAGTTAAAAATCACTAGACTTTGATCTTAGTTAGATCATGATTGGACAATATTTATCAAATACAAACAAAATGCTACAGTACTCTTCAGGCTAGAAATTTTGCGATCTAAATGAGGCCTAAGGCACTATGCATGTTTAGCTGCCTATTAGCTCTGAATTGAATTATACCGTCCCAGCTCTCAGTCTGCAAGCTGCTAACCGGTACTCAAGATCCAATCAAAATCTCCTGTTGTGCCCTGCTACACGCGCTATGGCCATTGGCTTACAGTACTGTTATTTGGCAGATCGTCGTCGGTCCCGTGTCCTTGGATCAGTTTAACTGCATGCAATTGAGCTACCTTGCTTCTGTATGAGTCCTATATAGGAGTACCAGTCGTAGTCCGTGTGTACGTATATAGTAGACAGCCATGACACCATCGCTCTGATTTCGTTCTGAATTGGACCTGTGGTATATCAGTAGAGTAAATATGGTACCACCAGCCTCCCAGGCGACTCCAGGCGTCCGATTTCTTGTGCCTGTGGCCAGGATACGTTGCCTGGCAGGCAGCTGCCATCCAAGGGCGTCATCCAAACAGCCCCGTGATGTCTCTGCTCCATTCCTGGAACAACGGGCAAACACTAAATATTGCCGCGACGCCAGCAGCCATCGCAGCTACCTGCCTGCCGGCACATTATTGGTCAAAGCTCACAAACAAGACGACACCAGTGGGTCACTGCTTACGGACGGACGGACGGACGGACGGACGGACGGAGTATAGCTTAGTTTATCCGCGGTCCGCGCATGCGTGCTTCCCTCCTAATGCTCGCGCGCGGCTGCTTGGATCGTCGGTGGTTTGGTTGCTACGAAGCTGCAGACAGGGATGCGCGCACACACAGACATGATCCATGATGAGTATGAGATGACGATGATATGATATGAGGATTAATTCTGGCGGCAGGCAGGCGAGTCCTCCTAGTCCTAGCTGGCTGCCTGAATTGGGGGAGAGGCGGCAATTGACCAGCTTATTGTACTGTATGCTGGATCGTAGTAGTATCTCTCGAGCAACCAAAGCCAAGCTAGCATGCGTCGTTTTGTTTATGCAGACAGAGGAGTTGCATGCTTGCTGCTGGTGCTCAACGAACCTCATCCAATAAGGCAGGGCACCAGCAAAGATGCGGCCGTACGAGCTACTGAACGAATGTTTATGCCAGCTGCTGCATTATGTTGTACTCCGACACTACGAGGTACGGAGTACTGCTGGATTTGCCCAAATAACACAACTGCAACTACTATTTGCTTACTACTACTGTTGCTGGATGCCTGGATCGCAGGGCCAGCAGAGCTGGGCAGTGTGTGCAGTGGCCGGCGACTCGCCGGCCGGCCGGCCTGCACGGCGCAATGCATTTGTTTGGGGTTGCTGATACGCATATGCATGCCACCACCACTGCCCAATTCCACGAGTTTCAGTTCATCAGACAGTCACAGGAACGACAGAAAGTCCAATTGCATGCCCTCCGGGATCGGAGAGGGAGGCTGATAAACATCCGCTGAGGCTGTGTTTAGTTCCCGTGAATTTTGAAAGAAAATGTCACCTCGTGTCATCTCAGCGTACCTCAGCGTACTGTAGTATTTCGTTTATATTTGGTAAAAATTGTCCAAACTTTAAGGAACTAGACTCAAAATATTTGTTTCGTAAAGTACAACAAAACCGTGTAATTAGTTTTTGATTTTATCTATATTTAGTACTCTATACATGTGTCGGCATTTTGATGTGACGGGTAATACGAATTCTACATAGTAAATTTTAAGATAATTTGTGGATAACTAAACACAGCCTAAGTTTCAGTTCATCGGTCACATACAGGGGCAAAATTCCAATCGCATGATCGGGATCGGAGAGGGGGACGCTGATAGATAGATACTATACTATACTATAAATGAACTGCAAAAGCAGGCAGGCGGCCGGCAAGCAGTGGCACAAAGACAAAGAAACCAACGGAAGATCGACACCGATGATTGAGATACAGAGGGAGTATATTTTTTAAAGACCCGGAGATTTCGGCTTATATTAATAAAGAGAGCAGAGAATTACATGCGTAAGCAGCGCAAATAACCTCTCAGTTTTGATAGACTGTCAAACTGGACGTGCAGGAGTAAACGGACTACTCATATTCTAAAAATAATCGATGTGCAACTTCTAGCTGCACTATCATGGGACCTTCAACATGTCTGTCCCTAACTCCGCTGCAATTGCAGCTAGAGTCTTGCAAATCTCTATGTCATCAAGCCTCGCCGCAGTCCGTAGTGCCTTGATCGCTTCCTCAGGAATGTTTTGTCCAGAGCTGTCAATGTACTCTGTGACTGCCGATTCCGACGCCGACGGCTCGCCATTGATGAAGTCCAGCTCGCGCATAAGCCTGAGCTGGGTACGCTGTGCCACCGGCGTGGAGGAAAGACGAGCGGCCTGGCGCAAGCTGAAGCAGGTGGGAGCTAGTGTCCTTCTAGCTCCTTTGGTCCTCGACTTGCTAGCCTATTTCTTAACAGCCGAAGGTGAGGCCGGTCTTGAAAGCGGCGGCTCCGTAACCTTCCTGAACGTCTTGTTGCAGAGGGAGTAGGCGAATAAGCGCTAGGCCCTTGCCATCATTGCCTTAGATCAAAATCCAATCTATCGTCTGCCTGCTGCATCCTTTTCAGCTGTGATCGATCGAAGCAGTGATACTGAATTACTGATACCCCTTTCAAAAACCAGAAAAAAAAAATACTGATACTGATACGGTGATACCTAGACAGGCAGAGGAGCGCTTGCTAGGGGGTCCTCTAGGTCTAGCTACTAAATCTGAAGGAGGATCGAAATGCAGAAACACGTTCGGCCTTGCTGAGCTAAATAAATATATAAATATAAATGGTCCATGCTTGCACATTTATCCAATAATCCAAGCTATAGTCCCATTAGCCCCCCATCTTTAGGTGGCTTGTCTCTGTTGTGTTCACCACACATGACACATGATTAAAAGGAAAGGGAAGGGACACAATGCAATGAGAGAGGCGAGTGGAGGGACCCTCTCCACCTCCCGACCTATAAACCCTCCTCCGAACCGCCCCCTTTTAATTTGGCCATCTGCATCAATCACTTTCCTTCTCCGCATTATTACATTACCTTCCGAAATCGATCGGTCCATTTTGCATGCATATGCATGATCCTGTTTGCTAGCTGCCCATGCATGTAAATTCAGACCATCATCAGTATGTGTTCACCTAGCATATACATGCATCGTGCTGATGAGTACGTGTGTTGACAGGACTAACATGCTTGTAGGAGTAGGACGTACGACATGTGCTTCGCATTGCGTCGCCATGCTTGGACGAGGACGATGAGCGATGACGGCAGGCCACAAGCAGTTACATGTACTTCACCAGTTATTTGTCACACGGAAGCACGCAACCATAATAATCAACTATAAAAAAAAAACAGTATAGTCACATGAGAAAGGAGTATATTATATTGCTTGGAAATACTGCATAACGCGCTATATTTCCAATTTTCCACAACTGCATGGATGCATATATATCTCCTTTTCGGCGCCGTATGCCTAATGCTGCTGTAATTGTGCTGAAATCTTTCTCATCCATCAAGCATGCATCTGACTGAGAGTTGTGTGGAGCTATCTGATCCTTAATTATCTGGCATATATATATATATATATATATATATATATATATATATATATATATATATATTTCAATCAGGCCGATGCCTTTTTGACAATATAGCCACTGTAAATATAATAACAAATGAACCTCCAAAAAATCATGTCAAGAAATGATGTGTTTCTTCCTTAATTTGGTGGGCCACACCGATCACAATAGACGTACTCAAGGCCACAATTAGTACTCTCTCCTCCGATCCCCATAATAATTTGATGCCATCTCCTGTTACTTTCACACTACTATTAATCTTTTGGACATCACATCATGCCATGAAAGTATGCCTATAATACATAACTTGCTGGGACCAGGGGGGAGAAAGAAGAAAAAACATGCATTGCTAATGCTTTGTGTAGACCGTAGTAGTAAACTAATAGCCAGCTAGCTACTTTATTATATATGGCACGTTAGGTAATGGAAGGAACATTCTTAATTCTATTGTAGTGGCCGAGCAATGCAAGTAATCCACAACCACGTCTCATAATTCGACTAGAGTGCCTGCTTTAAAGTAAAGCTAGCTGCACTTTACATCTCTATCATCACCTTGGGCATTAAGACACGTACGTACGCTTAATCCAACCGCTCTCTCATGGTGCATGACGTCTGCTCAAATGTGCTGCTTGCATTGCTGTCGAATGGATTCCATCCCCAGTTTTAGTGCGCAGCATGCACTTTATTTTTTCCCCCTTAAAATCCAAGCACCATCGAGACAAACACAACATGCTACTAGAAACTAGTACATACATATAGATCTTGAACAATTCTTGTGAGTGTGGTTATATTTTAATTGGTAGTTGTACGACGTACAACAATATTTAGGACTCTGCTAGGAGGTGATAGACGTTTTTATGTGTAGATCTCCATTGGAAGCCAAGGTTAGGTTTGATAAAACTTCTGTAGCAAGCCTATCAAAAAAAAAAAAAAACTGTAGCAAGTACTACTTGACTAGTTTTGTTTATGTAAAGACGAAGCACGACAAATGGCCTTGGATCCACTACTGGTAGATGTCTTGATTGTAGTAGCCGGATCAAAGTAGCCTTGTATCCTCATGGATGCTTGTGAAAGCAACAAGAGTATATGGGGGCCTTTAGAAATTAACAGCATGATTAGCACTAATTAATATGTCTACTAGGTGTAGGAGCTTTCTTGGAAGTGAGGTCCCTGCTAGTAGCTTTAGTTAGCATCAACCTCTTAAAAAGACAGAGGGGTCGGATCAATAAATAAACAAGTTGATGTATCTATTGAGGACGGACAACAAAGACCCATCTGTGTGTACATTAGCTAGCTAGCTAGGCCTAATCAGCAAGTAAGCATCATGACCATGACTGGACCAAATTTTTCCAAAGCTAAAGAAATTGGTTTCATTCGGTGCATTGCTGTTGCTTCCCTGAGAAATTTGCATATATTGGTTCCAACACACACCAAACCGCTTGGTCCTACAGGAACAAAAGCCCCCAAACACCCACTGCTTGGATGGAGGAAAAAAGGAGTAGAGAATAGAGTATAAATGGTGTAGCTAGCCCAATAATACGATTAATCAATGTCCAAAGTACACGAGGAATAAAGTTGCCTTGAGAGCTTGCAATATACTATATAAGCTACATGCGGCATGCACTACTGAAAATAAGAGCGCAATTTTTCTAACTTAAAAAACGTGATCATGGTGAAGAAAGAAATACGTGATAAGTACACAGTATCTTTCTTTGGAACGAACAAACAAACAGTAAGCGCTATGCATGGTTGTCTAGTGCTACCTCTGTCCGGAAAGAAAGAATGCTAGTATACTTTTGTATCTGTTTAAGATATCTACAGTTTGTAATGAAAATTCATAAAAAAGCATCAATATTTATGACAATAAATAAATATGTATATATTATAAAAATAGATTAAAAATGTTATACTTATTTTGTATTGATGATGCTACCTCTCTATATAAACTTGGTATATAATATGCTACAGTTTTTTTTTTTTACCTTTTATCAGCCGGGAAATAAGAAAATGAATCCAGGAACCTTATTTTAATTCATTACTAATTTGGAGTTGTGTTGAGGAAAAGAGTAGAGAACAGGGCATATATGACAAATGACATGCTTTGGTAAAAAAAATAGAGAGAATCCTTGGACATCTTTTCAGTTACAAGTATATATGGTAAATAACAAAGGTTGTCTAATGCGTAGCAGAAGTAACTAGCAGCGGACACAGTCAGCCCTGTCGGCCTCGGTGGTAAAGGCTTGTGCGTGCGTGTTTGGGAATAAAGGGAATATAAACTGATACGGAATTCCTCCTTTCACAAGCACACGCAGAGACAACCACACAGGAGTAGTACTAGATAAAGAAGCTAGGATGCTCATACATGCATGCAATTTGCAATTCTGCATTGGTGGATACACTCTTGGTCGTTATATTCTTGTGTCATATGGAAACCAGTAACAGCTACTGTATCTGTGTGTATCATACACTATATGTTTTTTTTTTGTGGAAATACTATGTTGTATATGTCACTGCCCTTGCTCTCTCTCGCAATTAAATGCCTTACAAGGGACAATGATCACGCCCGCACCACATGCTAAACTTAGCTGGCTAAATTTAGCTTCTATGTATACAAACATCCGAGTATCTAAACACGTTAACTAAAGTCAGAGGAACACAATTGTTTGGACAATGGGCAAGTCTGCAGTAGCACAGCGGCCGAGGACTGAAAAAGATTAAGGTATGGCGAAACCGATGAAGTAGATAGCAATAAGCTAATAGCCCAAGACAACATCCAGGTAATGGTTGAGTAGCTAATGTTCCTTTTCCTCTCTGTTGGCTGAGAGTTTATAACAAGGAAACCTCATCTTGGTTAATATATCCGTGGTACATAGAGTTTTGGGAGTAAAGATTTCTAGAAATATAAGGTACGGCGAGCGTCATACCTTGCCATGTAAGAGCTCCGCCCCTGCAGCGGCATGATGATCGACGGGATCAGCTAATCTAAGTTGGACAGCACCTAAAGAAGTCAGTTTTGCAGTTTTTTTTAGTTTCAATGGATGGGTGTCTTCAAGATATGGTCATGTTTAATTTAAACCATATTTCGTTTTGGTTGTCCGTTTGGCGGGCTGCAAACTGGTGTTATTTGCAGTCTACGTTTATGCCCTTTGACAAGATGTTATAATAATTAGTCTGATTATATCGGTTGATAGATAAAGCCGGATATAAACTATACTTTATCTAAAAAAGTTATTTTGAAATTTTAGCCAGCTATAAATTTTAGTTGGCTACAAAATCAACCTAGCTATACTACGAGACGATCCAGCAACCGATCAATGCAATGCGCGCGAGCAACCATGGCGGCTGCACTAATGCTCGATCAGCGCATAAAGCACACAGCAGCTGGGAGCTTGGGACCGGGCCGTGTAGGCTAGGCTAGCTAGGGTTCTTCTTCCTCGGCCTCCATTGGAGGAGCGAGGGATCCATCGGAGGGATCGCTAGCTAGAGCTCGATCATATCTGTCCGCCGCCGTACACATGTCCTGTCCTGTCGTGAGCCGTGACGTGCTCCACAATGCGTGGCGCGGTTCGCATTCGCGGGGACGACAGGGCCGCGACGCGGCCACTTGGATTGGATAACGAAAGAACCAGCAGATAAGCACGCTGCACGCGCGGCGGCCCCGTCATCGTCGTCAAGGCCACACGGCGGGGGGCACACTGCGCGGCGGCGCAGCGGGATCGGTGGATCTGTTCGGCACCAGTGCGGTGGCGCCACGCGTCGCGGGTGGCGTGCTGGTGCGGCCGTGTGGGGAGCCCGCGTGGAGGCATCAGCAGCCGTCCACAGAGTCGCTGTCCTGGATCGTCTGCGACGACGTCTCCTCAGCTGGTGATGAGCTAGCTAATCACGAAGCAGCAGGACCATCAGCTCCCTATTTATCTTTCTTTATTTATCGACATATACGGTATTTATTTGGAACATAAAAAGAGAGGCTTTTCTGGAAAGGTGGCTGCAGAATTATGCATGCCGTGAGCAGGAGTTGACAGGGATCATCTCATCCACCATCCATCCATTGGAGGCTTCACTGTGTAAGAAACCACGTGATCGTTTCTTGTGGTCCAAATTAGGTTTGCTAGTACTATTCCTAAAGTGTGTTTTCCAGCGACTTAAATTAAGGCTCCATGCTTATGCACGGAAAAAAAACGCACGTGATTTTTTGGACATGACGTACTGGGTGAAAGAACTGCTCGCGTCTTTCCTCTCATTAAAGCATGTCCCTTGTTATCGTTTTAGATGTGTGAGGATGGTCCAAATTAGGTTTGCTGCTATTACTCCTTCATTTTACCTCTTGTTTAATAATTTAAGCAAAGTTACAAGGAGAAATTATTTAGTTTTCTCATTAATTACAGACAACGGAAATTTAAATGCAAGTTCTAAGTTTTTTCTATGATGATGGAAATTGATAATCCATAATAAAATTGTACGCAAAAATATCTATCAAATGCATTCGTTTTGTTGTGGGGTTTTCATGGACTAGAGGGACACCCTTGACTTTATTAACACTGCTAATGAAAGTTGACGCCTTCGATTATTCGCAACATGTCAAACATATGTTTAAGTTGGTGAGTTCTGTTTGAGTACATTGATGACTTCTTCAAGACTAAAGGTTTAAAGTTGAAACCCCATCATCTAACTAACCTATTTAATTTTCATCGGCCTTTTGTGTGCATACCTTCTCCACGACTAAAGGCTTAAAGCTGGTAGTACCAGTAATTAGTAATTAAGAAGTCGACCTTGCGTAACGATGGTTGGGGTTAGGTTATTTTTCTATAGTAATGAAAAGAACATTGTAATAGTATTATGTATCTAACTAGATTTACTCTGAGAATATTTTGCATGATTATTGTGTAAGCACGATAGTTATTTGTGGTATTATAAAATGTTGCTACTTTTG
Organism: Bothriochloa decipiens; assembly: GCA_023333625.1. Lineage (NCBI taxonomy): Eukaryota > Viridiplantae > Streptophyta > Magnoliopsida > Poales > Poaceae > Bothriochloa > Bothriochloa decipiens. The sequence continues at coordinate 4,057,385 of CM041632.1, forward strand.
CTTTTACAGGTTTGCTGATCATTTTTTGTCAAAAAACCCTGAAATTCACTGAATCTTAAATGAGATGAACAGCAACCTTTTCGGATGGTGGGTGGATGAGGGGATGAGCAATCAACTTGGAGCAGCCTTTTTTATGCGTGCATGGTACTGGAACAAACTACGTGTGCAACCGACGTACTAGCACGGAGCGTGGTGAATGGTCGCGTGTGTCGCGGCTTTGCTTTGTTCTTCAGCTTTGCATCCAGCTGCCCCCCCGCACGTCACCCCGGCCGGCCGGCCGGCCGGCGACCTTATCCGCCAAAAAGCCGGAATCGGAATCCAGAGCTGCTGCATCCATCTCCATCCACATCCACCACGCACACTTTCCTGTGTCGCCGGGCCGACCTCGCTCGTACCACTAGCAGCCGGCGTAACCACAGTCACCGGAAAAGTGGCCTGTGTCGTGTTCCGCGTCCCGTTTCGTTTCAGAAATATGAAATATTTTTCGTCCTAACAGCGTAAAATACTTTCAAAAACAGCGTTCTTCGTCCTACGAACCGCGTTACTCGTACCTGTACCGGAAACTTTCGTGACCGTGGGCGTAACACATGCACAAAACAGACCATCCCGCTTCCCTCCTGTAGTCCGATCGGCGCCGCCGCGCCGCCCAACAAGGGGCGCCCGCCGCGCGGCCGCCGCCATATGCATCATCGTCGACTGGCGCTGCTGCCGGCGGGGACACAAACACGCCGTGCTGTGCCTGTGCTTGCATGACGCATGAACGCATCACGTCACAGCTGCACGGTGACGACGACCGTTCCTGCGCCGGAGGCCGAGGAATTCGGCAGGGGCATGTGCTTGTGCCATGGGGGTACGGAACGCCACGCCTCCACTGCACGCGGACCCGGCCGCAGCATGGTGTTGGTGTTGGTGTCATCCGGGGTCTGGTCGTCTCGTCTGCAGCGGGGAATTCAGCCGGACCTGGTGTCACACATGCGGCCGTGCCGGTGCCATGCCCGGCCGGCCCCCCTTACTCGTCGCTTTCGCCAAATTACCGTTCTGCCCTCATCGGCAGAGAGAGCACTACTGTACTCTGCTAATTTGCAACTCGTCGCCCTTCTCAGAGGACAAACCAAAGTCGTCTCAACCCGACTTCTATCACCCGAGTTCTATCCACTAGCTCGTGACGTGAGTCATCACGTGCGTGCTCCCAAGAAGACATGCTTCTCTTTTTTGTTCTTACCATTCCATTTCCAAACACATTAAAATATATGTGGCATCAAAGATTATTTACGTGCCTGAACCGGCAATGACCCAAGCTAACTGCTGAAATTAAGGCCATGCATGACGTGCAACTGCCATTGACTTTTGTGCTTTCAACACATTATTATTAACTCCTCAAACCACCAGGCTCGCTCATCGGCTGACTTGTAGCGGGAACTAATCAATGAGTCCAGAGCTTAATAACATGTCAAAAACAAGATAAGGTGACAACGACTATTTCATATCTTGAAACCCATGCAAATATGTAGCACTTATGCAAACTCATCCCTATAACATGTTCTGCACGTTCTTCCCCCCTTATAACTTTGTAATACTAGACATGTAAATTCTACATATGAATCATTATTAGTGTTGTCATATATAACTGAAAGAATGGTTATAACAAGTTTCTCCACGTCATCACTATCACTATTGTCATTATCACTATCAATATTGTCGAAACCTAAGTCCTCATCATTTCCATCGTCCTCACCACCTCAATCGTCCTCAACAACTCTATCGCGCTGAGCCCTCCATCGCTCAAGCATCATTATGTCCTTAGGATCTTGCACCACTTCACCCTCGTCCTCATCGATGTCGTTATCTACTTCCATGCCCATCAGCGAAAGAATGTCTATCTCCAAACGCACTTCTAGCCCCTCGGGTTGATAGAACTCTTCGGTATCTGCCTTTGGGTCAAAGTTGTAATCATCATCGTTTGGGACAGGTGCTTTACCGCGCGGCGATACCAAGTGCACAAGGTACCAACCCTTAAGATTCTCATCTTTTTGGCACGTCCACGGGAGATAATAAACTTGCGTGGCTTGTTGAGTCACAATATAGACATCTTCTCCAGTATAGACAGAATCCTGTCGAATTTCGACTTGCCCAATGTCATCGGCTCTTCTCGTGTCATTAGGATCGAACCAATGGCATTTTAATACCACTGGTTCAAAGTGGAGCTCGTATATTTCTTCGACTATGCTATAATAGTCGCGATCATCGTTGCCGGGCGTACGAACTCCTGTGCACGTGGTCTTTCGGGTGGGCCGACTCTCCTCGTAGCTTCTCATGCGAAAGCGATAGCCATTCACATCATAAACGGTGAATGTCTTGACCCTACGGGTGAAGCCCTGTGCAACCTGTTTTAATTCACCACTCATTGCACTATCCGTGCGTACCTGCAAGGTGAGGCCAGGTAGATCGTTACATTACTCGCTCCTAGGAGCAAAGTGAAATCTCAAAGTTAAAACAAGGTAAGTTGGATGGTACATTGTATAGAACCAGGAAATAAAATCGAGCGAGTCATTTTTGAGAAGATAGTCTTCTTCTTGGTCGGTAGGAGCCCTATTCCCTGTCCAGTGTTCCTTAATAAACTCTCTGAAAAAACAGGAGGAAAAGGGGGTCGAACATATAGGTGGAGGATATTGACTGCGTATATAACTAGCTCATTGAGAATTTACATTCGATAAGGAGCCACTTCTTCAAGGTTCAACAACACGTAGAACGTGATAGTGGGAAACTCATGTTGTTGCAACGTCTTGGGGGTAGCTACGCTTCCCCTTCGGAGTTGCCCTTTGAAAAGGCTTAGGGTCGATGAACTCTCATCGTCGTTGTAACGAGGGGGTGGGTTCACGTTGGGAAGGTTCTCAGTATAGTACGCCGTTGTGAAGTTCGACACCTCCTCCACTCTAAATGCCTCTACCACGGAAGCCTCAATTTTGGCTTTATTTCTACACTTTTTTCGAAGAATCTTTATACACCTCTCGATTGGATAGCACCAATGGGCCTGCACAGGACCCCAGCCGTGCCTCACGCGGTAGGTGCAAAATCAGATGTTGCATCGGCAGGAAGAAGCCGGGTGGAAAAATCATCTCCAACTTGCAGATCAATAGAGGTGCAACACGCTCCAGGTCACGAATCACTTCCCGAGATAACTCCCTGGCACAAAGCTGGCAGAAGAAATAGCTCAACTCTGTCAGAACACGCCACACTGGCTCGGGGAGGTATCCACGTGTCATCGCAGGAAGGAGCCGCTCAATCCATATGTGGAAGTCATGACTCTTCATCCCTAAGACTTTCATAGTCTTAGGGTTCACTCCCCTACTCAGATTCGCCGCATACCCATCAAGGGTTCACTCCCCTACTTTAGACAGTGCGTTGCTTCCTCAAGGTCTCCCCTAAATAGGACGCACCCATTAAGACAAGCATGGATCGACTCATACGGCATCTTAAGTGCACGAATGAGCTTCTGTGACTCGTATGTTCTTCGGCAGCATGTGACCCTTCGGAAGCATTGTGCCAAAAACTTCCAACATGTAATCAAAGCTGTCTCGACTCAGGCTCAACTTTGACTTCAACGCTATTAGGCGTCCAATGGCATCCAGTTGCGACATTGTTGTCTTCTCGTCAAGGGGCTTCTGTGCCAAAGACATTGTTTCATAGAACGCCTTTGCGGTTTCCTCTGGATCCTCCTCCACCAATCCTTCATTGCCACGTGCCTCGTTATAGTCTACCACCATGTCGGCCATCCCAGCATCTCCATCATACTCCTCAAGGCGTGCTCTCACCTCCTCCTCTCTAATACGGTCTCCGTCACCATGGAAGATCCACCTCTTATAGTTTGCCACAAATCTGTTCTTGAAAAGATCTTTGTATACATCTTTCTTTATTTTTCTTTTTGAGTTCTTACACTGGCTGCAGGGACACGGCATCCGAATCGACTCTTTACCAGCTGGGCCAAATGCTTGCTCCAGGAAATTATTGGTCTTCCTAACCCATTCATCACTCTTCCTCTTAGCTGTGAAGCCCATGTACATCTACTCACGGTTATCCATCCTCTGTCATACACATGCGTAAACGAGTAATAAACCGGCAATTGCATCTACACGACATTCTTACCATCTACTAGGTGAAGGATAGGTCCTAATCCCACCCGTGGATGCGTAGATGGGTTAGCTTCTATGTTCTGCCCCCGTCCGAGCCGGAACTTCGGCAGCACCTCCCCGTTGTTCTCCCGATACACGTCCCCGCGGAAAGAGTGTGTATTCGGAGAACAGCGGGGAGGTGCTGCCGGAACTCCAACTCAGACGGGAGCAGAACATGGAAGCTAACCCATCTACGCATCCGTAGGCTGTCCAAAAAACATGGGCAATCCGAAACCGATACGGTCGTAGATATGCAAAGACCTGCATACCTCTGACCGTAGCTCTTTCGGACGGGAGACACCTAACTGGGTCACGTGACCTAAGTACGACAATGAGTAAGGAAGAGAGGTGATTTATACCTAGGGTGGCGGTGGAGAGAGGCTAGCGGGGCAGTGGCTAGTCGATGCAGTGGCGAGGCGACGCGGTGCAGGCAGACCCACAGCGTCGACAAAGACCCGCTCTGTAAAAGAAGAAAAACAACACTATAAGTTAAAAAATTCGGCAGAACCTCCCCTCTACGGGGAGGTTTCAAAACCTGCAAGAAAGAAGCCAGCTCGATGGCCGACAACACATATATATACGGCACGAAGGCCATGAATCCACAAACTCGGCACGAAGGCCATCAACGACATAAGCAGCACGATGGATGACAACCCTGGGGTTTTACCTTCTTCTCCGGTGAGCGGCGCGGACGACGGTGTGGACGAACACCGTCAAGGAACGACGTGGACGGTCATCGGACCAAGGTCCTTCTCCTCCCTTCTCCCTCCTCTTCTCCTCCTCCCTTCTCCTCCTTCTTCCTCCTTCTTCTTCCTCCTTCTCTTTCTTCTTCTTCTTCCTCCTCTTTTTCCTTCTTCTTCTTCCTCCTTCTCTTTCTCCTTCTTCTTCCTCCTTCTTCTTCTTCCTCCTCCCCTTCTTCTTCTTCCTCCATCCTTCTCTTTTCTTCCCCTTCCTCCTCCTTCTCTTCTCTTCTCTTTTCTTTCCCTTCCTCCTCCTTCTCTTCTCTCCTCTTCACGCGTGGGGCCGGGGACGGGGTGGGGAGCACGGCCATCGGCGGGTAGCGGCGCGGGGGCAGGGAGGGCGCGGGATGGCAGCACCGGGCCGGGCTCCTGGCCGGCAGTAGAGCCACGCCGGAGCTGGAGCCGCGGCGAGCGGCGGCGACGACGGGCCCGGGCTCCGGGGCCGTGGTGGGGCGGGGGCGCATGGCTCCGGGGCGAGGCTCGGCGAGGACGGGGACGGGGCCAGCCGCGTTGAATCTGGCGGCGGCGGAAATGGTGGCATCAGCAGGGGCGCGGGGCTGTGTGTGCGTGAGTGCTGTGTGTTCAATTTTATTATTTTAGCGGAATAAATCTTTGCCGAATACCAGGCTGGGCACTCGGCAAAGAGGGCTTCTTTGCCGAGTGCCACGTCAACGGCACTCGACAGAGAGCCTGTTTGCCGAGTGCCAGGCTGGGCACTCGGCAAAGAGGGCTTCTTTGCCGAGTGCCATGTCAACGGCACTCGGCAAAGAGCCTATTTGCCGAGTGCCTAGCCTGGCAATCGGCAAAGATTTGATTTTTTTTAATTTTGAGTTCAAACTTTTTCTGTAGCCCAAGCATATTGTTTACAAGCACATGTTCGTATTTGAGACCTTTTTATAACTTTTTTCTATATTTTGTTCATTTATTTCATTTACTTGAATTTTTCTGCATAATCCAAATTTAAACTGCAGGTGCATGAAATAATGAAAGGTAGTCATTCAAAAAATGATATTCATATTGGAGAGTGTAATTTGAGCCCATGTCTATAAACTCACCCAAAAGTTTGAAGGCCTTGTCCACGAAACATGGCCATCCAGGTGCGGTAGAAGTGTTTTTAAATTATATAAAATCCAAACAAAGTCCAAAAATCATGAAACTTGTCAAGGTGTCATGTTATCGCATGTAAAGGCTATGATAAAAAACTTGAGAATGTTTGGAGCAAGTTACGACGTCGGATGTCCAAAACCTAGATATCTCCACATGTGATCACATTTGTTTCGTGGTTTTACTATTTATTATTCTGCCATGCGTTGGTGGAAATATACATACTCCCTCCATCCCTATTTAACTGTCGCCGTTGGTGTGTGTGCCATAAGTTTGACTCGATTTGTATAAAATATGTGCAATATTTGTATCTCTAAATAAATTTGCTAAAAAACTAGATTCAAAGATCTTTCTACTGATACTAATTATGTAGTATAAATATTAATATTTTTTAATATATAATTACTGATAATTGTTTCTTGAAAAGCGCAAGTGATAATTAAAAAGGGGACGGAGGGAGTATATACGACTTCCTGCTCTAGTGGAGGATTCTGGCGTCACGCCTGCGTCATGCTTGTTTACGATCGGTGAGCATATTTTTCCCTTGGCCAAATTGATATATTTGCTTATTGTCGTGTTAACTATTTATTTAAGACAAATAAGATCAAAATAATTCTTAAATCAACAAATAGATAAGATTATTTTTAAAAGAAAATAGAATTTATATAACATTTTCTTATCAAATAAATTAAGTTTAACTTTCTAGAGACCAAAAACAAAATTTCTTTATTTTTTTCTAAGATAACAGAAAACCACCTATGAATCCAATTAGGGTACCACATTTATCTGATTTTGATAATTAGGTGTCTGTTTTTTCGCGAACACGTACGAGTGAGCATATCTTGGTATTAGGAGAGTGTATGTACAAGAATGCCGAACCTGGCTTAAAAGGTCATTTGCATCAAAAAAAAAGTTGTGAAAAGGTCAACCGCATATTTTTTTTTGGTGGTTGTACCAAAGTTTATCAATCAGAGCCGCCAGTCACAAACCGTGTACAAATGCTAACTTTTGGAACCAGGCCATCGTGGCCCGTAGTAGTGAATACGACATCGAACAGTTTCCACATGTTGTTTCTCTATTTTATTTGTTTATTACAGGGGGAAAAGCAGTGAGGTATTACTGGTTGCAAATAAAGACAATTATTCCCCTGAACAAGTGATTCCTTCCCAAAAGGAAAAAAAAGAGAAGAAAAGGGCTCATAGCGGCTGGGTATCTATCCATCGATCCATCTAATCTATATATCCTGGTTGCCACAAGTGACGAAGAGATAGGCTTGTTAGAAAAGAGCACTCACACTCAAACTCACACTCACTGCTGGTATCACCAGACAGAGCTGTCTGTCAGCAGGCTGAGCTGAAGCTGAGGAAGGAATGGGGCCGCGGTGGGGTGTGCAAATTATGCAGCGGCGGGCGCTGGTGCCACTTGGTCCGGGCAAAAGGGGAAAATAAACGAGAAGGAAAGCAACGCCTCCTGCTGCCCCGGTCTCACTCGCCATTCGCCAACAGCAACGGGATAAATTAGAGGGGATGCATCTAAATCTAGCCAGTTGGACGAGCAGTAGCGCAACGCCAAAGCCACCACAGCACAGCAGAGCCTCCCTCCACAAAAAGGCATCCACATGATTATTCCACCTACGTTACTTTCTCTCCACCTCTCGTGCTGCAGGACCTGTCGTGGGTCTTGTTCAAGGGAACACGCTGCCTTCGTTGTCCTAATTCATTTTAAGGCCCCCTTTGGCTCACGGGGTAAACACAGGAAATCGTAGGAAACCGAGAGCACAGGATAGGGAAGGGAGAGCGAATCCTGCGTGCACAGTGCGGCTCACGGGAATACAAACGGAAAAACGTAGGATTCCCTCTGCCCAGTCGCAAAAAAAAGGCTCCCTCTGCCCCCTTCCTCCGCACCCTCTGCCTCCCTCCCTCATCTCTCTTACGACGGCGTCGCGGCCCCGCCAGGCGCACGCAGGGCCGACAGCAGCAGCGGCAGCTGGGGCGGATCTGGCAGCGCCTCTCTCTCTCTCTCCCCCCCCGGCAACGCGGCCGATGAACGGTGGACGGGGGCGACCGGCGTTCTCCTCTCCCTCCCCCACGCCCCACCGCCTCCACTGCGCCGGCCATGGCGGAGCCGCCGGATCCGGCACTAACGGCCACGGATCCGGCACCGGTGGCCGGAGATCCGCCGGATCCGGCACTAGCGGCCACGGATCCGGCACCACCATGTCGTTCGCTACGGCGCGCTGACGGCGGCGTGCGGGACGCGGCGGCGGCCGTGGCCGCGCGCGGCGGGGTGGGCGCGCTCGTGGCGGGGCCCCCGCTCCTCTCCCTCCCTGTCCTATCCAAGCTCCTCGACGCCGGCGTCTACTCCGACGCTGCTTTCCGCGGCGTCCTCACGCTCTCCAGAGAGGGTGGCCAGCCGCTTTTTTTACCATCGAAAACGCTGTTCTTGCCTCGGTCTTCGCGCAAACATGAGCTCGCCGTCGATGATTTTTTTCTGCGCTACAGTGAGACTACGAATCCATCGGAATGGATTCCTCCGGAAGTTTTCCTTCGCTCCCAAAGGGAGGTGACGTCAGCAAAATCCATAGGATTCATTCCTATGGTTTTCCTGCAATTTCCCTGCAATCCAAAGGAGCCCTGAGAAAGAAAGACTTACGGTATAAAAGTGCCCGCAAGAGCTGGAGCCGTACACAAACCTGGTCCTAAATGGGAACTATCTCTCCGTCAATTATGTTGGAGTAGATGTAAATAATGTTTCTGCACCGTACTTTATCATCAATTGAGCCAATCCCAAATGCTGCAAAACTACCACTGCCAAAAATGAAAAATCCCTGATGAGCCAATCAATTTGCATGTACTCGTACTAGCACCTCACATAAAAACTGGGATGCCAACAATGCCATGAACAGGCAGCCAATTTCCTAGTCCTCTCATCTTCCTCTTCCTATTCCAGTTGCACATGTGCTGCCTTTTCGATCAGTGCCTTTTCCCACGAGGGCGACGAGGCCGGGCGCTAGAACGAACGACCATGCACGACCACCGGGCCGGGCACATTGATGGTAAAATAAACTCCGCGTTAATTACCGTGCAGAAAGAGGAGAAGAGCAGACGCAGTTACTTTGCTTTTATATAGGACTAGCCTTTTTTGTACCGGAGGATCTTAAGCTGCAGGGGGCGCCTGACCGTATGTTGATTTGATCCTGGTTATAGGGCAGTAAGCCAGTAACAGTGGCAGTACTAGTACTAGTTGTATTTATTCATCTAATCTAATCTAATGTACGGCGTCGTTTGGCGGTTGGTTCTTGTTCTCGTGCGTGAAACGAAACGAGAGCCTTTTACCTGTATATCCCTAAGAAAATTAGCTGTGACTTTAATATCACTAAAAAATTGACTCACACCTACATGCCCAAATCAAATTTGGTTTTAGCCCACGCGCCACTCCGTCCTCATTCCGTTTGATCTCTGCCGTCTGGGTGCTCTTACATGTGGGCCCGAGTAGTGTGTATGTCCATCTTGCCCTTCTCTGTCTCTTTCCTTACACAGTGGGGACCCACATCTTCTTTTTCCTCAGTCGTGTAAGTGCATTCGTCCCCGAAGTGGGTTTTGGATAATTAATGACAATCAAGTTGGGGACTA
>CM041632.1:4087029-4107060 GCA_023333625.1 Bothriochloa decipiens
AAAATCGCCTATTCACCCCCCTCTAGGCCGATTAGATCCTTTCAAGTCGCAGCTCCTGGAACATGGCCACTGTGGCCTCGTCGCTCCGTGTCCGGGGCCGAGGAGGGAACGGGAGGGAGTGGAGGCACGCGAGCGCTCCTTCCCCGGCAGCGCCATCCTCCACCCCACGCATGGCCTCCCCAAACCCGGCGGCAACTTGAGGCGGGGGAGAGCGGAGCTCACCGTGGCGGAGCTCGTGGCATACCTCTGGACACGGCGGAGGCCCGTGCGTTCGTGTGGAGGCCGTCGCGGGTCAGGATCCACGGCGGCCGCCAATTTGTGGCGCCGCGTCGCGCCTCCTTGGAGCTCGGCCGCCGGTGCCCCCACCCAACCGCTGCCGTCGCACCCAGCTCCGCCCTCGGCCTCGCGCGTGGCGCGTCGTGCCGCCTCCGCCGCCCCCGTCCCCACCCTCGGGCTGGCCGCCCCGGCGCCGGCGTCGCCGCCGCGTGCTCTCGCCGGTGCTCGCGCTCCGACTCGTGCACGGCTGACTCCACGGCGGCGAGCGGCCGCTCTGCCTCGCTTCCCCCGCCCGCTCCTGCGAGGCTGCGTCCCAACCCCGGTTAGGCCGCCCCCACCCGCCCCGGCGCAGCCGTCCCCACCGCCGGGGAGCCCTCTACGCCATGATCGCGCAAGGGCTTCCTCCTCCACCGGCGAGCCCGCCCCCGACCGCAACCCTCCGCGCCATGGCTGGCCCTGCCCCGGTGGCGCGAGAGGTCCCAACGCTGGCCGCGGTTTGCGCGCGCGCACGAGCGGCGGTGGCGGCTCTGTTTCCATCGGGAGGAAGAGGAGATGTGAAGGTGAGGGGCTGACGGGTGGGCCCAGCATATAAGTGATAGAGGGGAGACAGCCGAGTTGGTCTGGGCACTAAGAGAAAGAAGATTTGTTGGGTCGCTGACAATCGGCCCCCGTTATAGGGCAAAGAGGTCATTTTGTTTGTCTACTTAACACCGTCAGGGACGAAACTGGACGGAGTGACACCTAAGGTAAAATGAAGTTTGACTTGGACATGTAGGTGTGAGTCATGGCATAGAGGTAGCAGCCAACTTTCTTAGGGATATATAGGTAAAAGGCTCACCAAACGAAGGAAAGGTGGCGAGCGATCGAGCTGGAGCGCCTAATGATAGCAGAAGTAGTAGTAACCAATTACCACAGTGCTTTGTAAGAGGAGGGCCGGGGTGTTAATGCCGCAGTACACGTAGTACGCGAGTTTCTCTTTGGACTGCATGCGCGGGAGATGGATCATGGACGGGGATTGGTGGAGAAAGAAAGAGGACCATGCAGTGCAGCAGCAACAGCAGGCTGCCATCCAATTACGGTCTCGGATCGGATCGGCTAGCTCGATCAGCTTAACAGTGTCCCCATGACTCAGTCCATGCATGGTCAGCGATTCGACGACGACGACACGGATCGGAGGAGTAACAGTTGTCACCTGATGAAACACAGTATAACACTCTAAAAAATGGAAGTAAAAGGCCCCAAATCGAAACAAATCAATAAACGAGATGGAGCACTTGAAATGAAAACACCATGCATACTGTTTGCAAGCTGCAGTTGCGACTGATGCGGCATGCAGCACCTACTATATCGTTAGGCCGGCCGGAGTTAACGTTAACTGACCGAGGGGCCGGGGCCACGTACAGTGACACCACAGCCTTTTAAATTGCATCGTATCCGCAGACAGCGATGGCATGCATAGGCAACGCAACTACAGGGTTTGTAATCAATGAATGAATGAAATGAAGAAATGGGCGCTAGCTGATGATGCTTTACTTTGTCACGGCGCGCTTAAACCTTTGCCGTTGGACGCGCATCGTCGTCATCGATCAGGAAGCAGAGAAAGAAATTACTTACGGGCATTGATGGACGAGAAATCCAAATGGATCTTTCGTTAGCAGAGAGGCAGAGGCGACCACTTCCCGCCCAGCTTTAGGGGTGTGTGATTGTGTGTCCTGATGCACAGCACAATTGCAAAGCGCACACACACTGTAGTAGGAGTGTGGTACTCTGTAGATCGTGGAGAGGACGAACGAGTTGAGGAGGCAGCAGGCCGGCCGGGCGGGCTTTCTTTTCGATCTCTCGTCTTGTTTCGAACGGCAGCGCAGCGCATGCAGGAACAATACGCTTGCAATGCGACGGGGTTATTGCTAATTGGTATAGCAGTAACGTAATCTCAGTGAAGAGCGTCGTCGTCTCACTCACGTGGCCGAATCAGATGCGCTGTTACGGTGGTACGGCGGACATGCATGCATGTGTGGCGGGGTCGCTGTGCATGCGCAGGAAAGGAGCGGCAGAGGATGGGGCTGCCGGCCGGCTCTGGCCGCGTCCGTGCATAGGAGTATGCTATGCATGCTGGACGACCTTGATCGAGCAAGTGGTTGCGGCTCGGCATTGAAAGAAGGCGGCGGGGGCGGGGGCGGGGGCGGGGGTAATGGAAGTGACCTGTCAGAGCAACTCCAACAGAATCTTATTTTAGCACATTTTTACAAGAATCGGAAGTCCAACGGCTATTCTATCCTATGTTCCAAAATAACCAACTTGCTATCCCGCATTTATCGGTCAATCCGTGTCTATTCCTGCATGGCGCTTGCCTGGTGGCATGCAAGCAGATGGCGAGATTACAGAAACCAAGGAACCGAGCTAATCTGATCATGACACGTGTGTTCTAAAAATAGATGATGGGAATTTAGAAAGGCAGTTGCATCACTCTGTTTTTTTTTACCGTGTTTCATTTTGGACCATGGCTAAATCAATGATTTTAGAATTTACTTTTACGTACTCTCTTCGAGTTGCTCTTGCGGCGCGGAGATTGCGGATTTGACGTGCCCATTGCGGCAAGCAGCCAGCGGCGGCGGACGGAGAGACGACGGGCCAGGGGCGGCGGGCGGCTAATAACCTTCCTTTTCATTTGCTTGACCGCCGTCGTGCGTGCGTGTCGCACCAGCTGCCCGACCGGCCGGCCGCGCATGCATGGTGCCTTGGTGTGCGTGCTGCATCGTGATGCTGTACGCTCGTACACGTACGTACGTAACGTCGGCAGTGCTGGTGTGGCTGGCGGCGGTGCACCAGTGCTGGTGTATTTGACGAAAATATTATCCGATCATCCTAATTAGGATCGAAAAATTAGCCTTCTGATTTATAACCAATCCGTATAATTAGTTATTTATTTTATTAACATTTAATGCTCCATGTATTTGATATAATATTTGATATAACGTAGAGAGTGAAATTTCTAATCTTTTTCAGACATCTAAATAAGGCTCAGATTAACAAGTAGACTGACTGGGAGAGCATGCATGCCTGAGGACACTCATAATACAGACTCTATCATCAAGTCTAAACATATTAATTATCTCGAACATTGTGGACTTGGAGTCTAAGACCAGTCTCAGTGGGGTTTTATGGGGTGTCATGCACATTAAATGAGCCGCCACATCAGGAATTTGGGTGTTTTTGCATGAAACGAAGAGGAGAGAAAAGGAGATCGTTTCGTCCCCACGACACGACCCGGGCGCTGTTTCCTACACGGTGAAACTAGGATGAAATCCACACTGAGGGACTCCAGCGTTTCATCGCGATGAAGTATGTCGCCGCGCACCTCCGCCTCGCCGCTCCACCTCGTCGTCGCGGCGCGGCCGTAGGGGCACGAGTGCGAGGGAGGTTCCACCGTCGCAGCCTCGCTGACCACCGCGGGCGCATGGGCGCGAGCGCGACGGCGGCTCCGCCGTCTGCCACGGGAGAAGGGTCGCGAGCGCGAGGCCGCGGCTCCGCCGGTCACCGCGGGCGCCGCGACGCGAGCGCGAGGCCGCAGCTCCCCCGGCCGCCGTAGGAATAGGGAGGACGAGCTCCTCCGCCGCGCGCTCCTCCACCGCCGCTCGAGCGGGTTCCTCCGTCGGGAGGCCGCTCCGCCGTGCGAGCAGAGGCCGGCCGCGGGCAAAAGCTCGGCCGCGCGCGGACTGCCGCTGGCCGCGAGCATGGCTTCGGCCACGCGCGTGGGTGCCGCGAGTCGAGCCTGTCGCGCGAGAGTGGCCATCTCCGTCACATGTATGGAGTATTAAATGCCGGCACATGCATGGAGTACTAAATATAGATGAAATCAAAAACTAATTGTACAATTTTATTGTACTTTACGAGACGAACATTTTAAGTCTAATTCGTCAAAATTTAGATAATTTTTATCAAATATAAATAAAATACTACAGTACGCTTAATTAACACGGCACTGTACAGAATGCTAATTCCAGAGCCAACTAAACACGCCCATAATCGGACTCTCGCCGCCTTCTCCTCCTCCGACCTCCGTCCTTCGACCTCCGACCTCCGTCCACTAGCCTGTGCGTTACAGCGGTAGGGTACAAAGCGAGCTCGGTCAGGTATGGTCCGCGTCGTCTGCAGCTGCGCCTGCACGCGTCCGCCAGGCCGCCACGGATATTGGATCGTAGCCGTAGGTGGAGTCGTGGCGCGACTCCACCACGCACATGTCCACCCGCCAAAGCAGCTACTACTACTCAGTAGGAGTACGAGTACTCTACTAGCAAGGCAGCTACCCCAGCAGCTGAGCATCGGCTCGGCTCGGCTCCTCCTCCATCCTGAGTCCGGTCCTCCTCCCCTAATAACCTGAGTCCGGTCCATCCTGAGTCCGGTCCTCCTAATAACTTTCCTCCTCCATCCTGAGTCCGGTCCTCCATCCTGAGTCCGGTCCTCCTCCCCTAGGAAGGAAGGAAGGAAGACAACAACTTGCTTGTTCCCCAATGCTTATGCGGGCCCCATCATCTCGTCTTCTTCCTTCCATCTATCCATGGCCCATGCCCTTGCTTCGCTCCGTCCACGCACTCCTGCTCTCCCTCCCTCCCAGTCCCAGGCTCCCACCGTACGTACTCTACCGTACTTGTAGGTCCGTAGCACCAACGACCCACCTTGGATTTGGGTTTACCATCCGATCCGCGGTGCTTTTCTTCCTTCTAAATATCTATCTTGTGCTAATATAATACTACGTAATCCTACTGTACACAAATAATAATCTGTTCTCTTCTTCTTGCATCCAACACGAATAATGTACTAATTCATAGAAATGTACTCCTAGTACAACCGTGACAAATAAAATAAGAATATAGTCATGTGCTGCAATATACGTGTCGGACGCCACACAGTCATGCTTTTTGCTTTGTCGTTTATATCCTCTCGCTCTCTCTGGCACAAGAACATTAGTTAATGTTGCAATGGTCAAGCGAGAGGGCATAAATACCAACACGAGATGTATTGTTTATTGAGATATTGGCACAATAAAGAAAAGAGAGAGATATTTGACACACGTGCCCTTTCAAAAAAAAAACATTTCTGTGATATACACAACTTTTGAAATATTTATGAAATATTCATGGTGCAGAATAAGTATTATTGGATTAAACGTTGAATGTATATTTCCGTAACAAGATTTTCTGAGACATAAATATTGCTTATATTTTTTATAAATCTAGTCAAACTCAAGAAAGTTTGGTATGCACAAAACCTTGTATGACATTTTTTTCGAACACATGGTTAAAAGTTGCTAAAATTGTACTTGTAATGCTATGCTTGTAACTCACTAGCATGTAGTAGTAATGAATCATTAGAGATAGTAAACCAATAAAAGTGAAAAATATTTTGGATACAATACAATTACCTAATCCTTTTATCAAAATATGTGACCTTTATTTCTAACCTTACTATAGAACCCACCTTGTATGTTTTAAAGAGATTAAACACATCACTTGTTGTGAGGTTGACATGTGAGGCCAGGCTCTGTTCGACTGGTAGAAAAGTCGACAGATTTTGGCAGATTCAATAGTGATTTATGAGAGAAAATAAACCGAAATATACCAAAACATGCCAAAATCTGCCGGCTGAACACAACCAATCTCCTTTCATTCATTCGTACATACTTCTATACATAGTAACCCCAACCCCCCAAATGATTTGTTTTTGTTGACCAGATCATACCTCCTGGATTGAAGGGAAGTGCCATTGAATGAGACACTGTAGATTATCCTAAACAAAACTAACCAAAGCACCAATATGGAATGAATGAGGTTGTTTTTTCTCTTCCTTTGCTCTGAGGCAGTGAGGCCCGTGGAGTGATGAGGGTGATTACTCCGTATTAGTACTGCGAGTGTGTGAGGAGAGGATAGGCTCATCGGAGTATAAGGGGAGGGAGGGGAGGCCCACCGGAGAGTGGGGGTGGGGGACGGAGCCACTTGCGTGCTGGCCTCTCCCACTGTTGTGACTGGTGCCACCTCCCTCCTTTCCCCTTCTTCCTCCGTCCGTGCCCCAATCACTGCCGAGTCCTCTCCTCTCTCTCTCCCCCTCCCTCTACCAGCCGACGAGGACCGAGCCTACCACGGCTGCGGCAGTGCTGCGCTGTGTTGTGCTCTGCTCTGCTCTGCTCTCGTCCCTTTTCCACCTTCTCGTCTCGTCTCACCTCACCTGCTTGGGCCGCTTTTCTCCCCTTCCCCTCCTCCCAATCAGACCAACCTTCTCCTCGTCTCCCCCCGCACCAAGCTCCGGTGTTCCGGCTCTCCCTACCACCCCAGCTAGCTTAGCTTCCTGTTCACCCGTGCTTTGCTCTCGCTCGCTGTTGCTGTTGCTGTTCTCGTCCCGTGCTTCCTTCCTTCCCCGAGCCTCACTAGTCATCGGTCTCGTATCCTCGTCCTCGTCCTCTCTCGTCTCCTCTCCCACCTGCCGCCGCCGCCGCCCTGCTCGGCGCCCTTCCGGGCCTCTGGTCAAAGCCATCCAGCGGCTCCCAAGGTTTGCCGCTGCTTCCTTCCCGGAGGGAAATCAAGCAAGCCTGAGCGGCGAGAACTCATAAAGAGGGAGCCGGGAGGGAGAGAAGCAAGAGGGAAGGAAGCCAGCCCCTTGCGGCCGTGCTTCCATCGGGGCATTCAATTGGAGCCAACAGTGGGCGGGTGGGCGGGCGGCTGCTACAGCGCGCACGGCGGCCACCATAAATTAGCTCCCCGCGTTCTTTGCCCCTTCTGTCGTGTCGCACCCCAGGCGTGTCTCCACCGATCGGCCTGTCGATCACGCGGACGCTCGCCGGAGCATGCCCGCCAGCGCGGGCCTCGGCCGGCGGAGAACCAGCATCATCGTCAGCAGCAGCCGTCGCGCCGCCTACGCCGACGCCGTCGCCGGCGTCCGGAAGCAGGAGATGTAGTGCTTCCTCCGTGGCCCGCCGCGAGGAAAGGGACGACAGGGGAATGACCGTGACGGCGCGCGGGAGGGGCGGCTGCGGCGTTGGGGCCGGCGGCGGGATGGAGGAGAAGTGCGGCGACGCGGGGCCAGGACTGGGCTTACCCCTGGGCCTGGACCGGGTGCGCGTGCTGCTGCCGCCGCTGCGCCTGCTGCCGGAGAAGCTGTCGGCGCGGACGCTGCGGACACACCTCTTCACCAACTACCGGATGCGCAAGGTGCGGGACAGCTCCCGCTGGCTCGTCCCGCTCTGGGTCGCGCTCTGGGTCCTCATCGCCTCCATCATCTACCTCTGGATCAGCGTCCGGGAGGTCGGCAAGCGACGGGAGTCGCTCACCACCATGTGCGACGACCGCGCTCGCATGCTCCAGGACCAGCTCAACGTCAGCATGAACCACCTGCAGGCGCTCGCCATACTCGTCTCCACCTTCCACCACTCCAAGACACCATCCGCAATCGACCAGGTACCCTGTTGCTGCTATGCTATCGTAATTCCGAATCCAAGCAAGATTTCTCTCTCCGTCATCGGCCGCGGCGAAATGAATCACCCTTGCCTCTGCCTGTCGTTGCTGCAGAAAACGTTCGCGTGGTACGCGGAGAGGACCGCGTTCGAGCGGCCGCTCACGAGCGGGGTCGCGTACGGGGTGAAGGTGATGCACGCGGAGCGGGAGCAGTTCGAGCGGCAGCAGGGATGGAGCATCAAGAAGATGTACTCCTCCAAGACCAAGAAGCAGTCGCAGGGACCAGGGAACGCCGAGGACGCCGAGGTGCGGGAGACGGCGGAGGAGTATGCTCCCGTAATCTTCGCGCAGGACGCCTACAAGCATGTCATCTCCTTCGACTTGCTATCCGGCGCCGTGAGCACTCTCCCTCTCCTCCCTGGCCTCGCAAGATTTCATCTTTTTCACAGAGCAGGCCCACGGCCGTAAAAAAAGCTGCAATCTTTGGTGTTCACCATGTGCTCACCTGTTGCTACCCCTTTTTCACCTCGGATTTTTGCCCTGCCCTTCTTTTTAACCCCGGGCTCAATTACTTACTCATCATGGTAAAAAAACTGGCAACAGGGACCGGCCATCCATCCACTAATTCCTCCTTTTGCTCTTGTTAATACAGGATGACCGAGACAACGTACTCCGAGCTAGAGAATCTGGGAAGGGTGTCCTTACTGCTCCTTTCAAGCTGCTCAATAATCGCCTCGGAGTGATCTCGACCTACGCTGTGTACAAGCATGACCTTCCCCCAAATGCCACGCCGGAGGAGCGCATTCAGGCTGCTATAGGGTAAGCTTTATATGAGGCCGGCCTCTTATTTCCGATCAGTAATCGTGCAACTGAATTAATGCCGACCATTTTTTTGTGCAAACAGCTATTTAGGTGGCATATTTGACATCGAAGCCCTTGTTGATAAGTCGCTTCACCAGCTCGCGGGCAAGCAATCCATCATGGTGAACGTGTATGATACTACTAATGAGCGACCGATCAGTATGTATGGTTCGAATGATACAGGCAGTGGCATGTGCCAGGTCAGCACACTGAACTTTGGTGACCCAACAAGAAAGCATGAGATGCACTGCAGGTAATTTAAATCTTCTTCTAAGAAACCTGTAATTAAAATGTGTTACGCCTGTAGTCTATTCTTTTTAAGGGTCTGTGTCTCATCTGTTTCTCTTTAATAGGTTCATTCAGAGCCCACCTTGGCCTTGGATGGCAATAACATCATCAATTGGAACTCTTGTGATTGGTTTACTGGTTGGGTACATAATTCATGCTACTGCAAGACGGATTGCCAAAGTTGAAGATGACTTTCAGGCGATGAGTGTGCTCAAGAAGCGTGCAGAGGATGCAGATATTGCCAAGTCACAGGTGATTAGCTTTGCTACTAATAATAGCTATGTGCACGTTTTGTGTTACTGTTTCTCTTGGAGGCCAGAGGCTTGTTCTTTTCTCCCTCTTTTTTTTTTTTTGAGATAGGAACCAAAAAATGGTACCTTATTAATTCAATGCCGTTTTTGCATGCAGTTCTTGGCTACTGTTTCTCATGAGATCAGAACTCCAATGAATGGTGTTCTAGGTGAGGTTCTAGTGCATCTAAATCGCACAACCATCTTCATTTTTAAGTAGAGTGAAAGGAGATGTGATGTTTCCGATTTTGCAGGGATGCTCCAAATGCTCATAGATACTGATTTGGACACAACACAACAAGACTTTGTTAGAACCGCACAAGCCAGTGGCAAAGCTTTGGTATCTCTCATCAATGAGGTTCTTGATCAGGCAAAGATCGAGTCTGGTAAACTTGAGCTTGAGGCGGTACCCTTTGATCTTAGAACAGTTTGTGATGACATTTTGTCTCTCTTCTGTGGGAAAGCTCAAGAGAAAGGACTGGAGGTAATCAAAGACTACAACCATGCTGTCACGCACTGCAGTTTTACTGTATTTTATTACAAATACACTGACTTTATTTTGGTTATTCCTTACTATGACGCACAATGGGGGCAGTTGGCAGCGTTTGTTTCTGACCAAGTTCCACAATCACTAATTGGCGATCCTGGCAGAATAAGGCAAATTATTACAAATCTTGTCGGAAACTCTATAAAAGTAAGAATCACTGTATATCCCTTGTATATTCATGTGCATATATGCATTTCTTCATTATTGGTTAAGAGTTCTATATTTCTCCACAGTTCACAGAGAAGGGTCATATCTACTTGACAGTTCATGTTGTTGAAGAGATTATGCATTCTCTTGATGTTGAGACGGGAACCTTAAGTGGCCACCCAGTGGCGAACAGAAAACGCAGTTGGGAAAACTTTCGCCTTTTTAGCAAGGAACTAAACTCATCCGAGATGCCTTTTGCACCCGTCGCGTCGGACTCAATAAGCTTGATAGTATCAGTTGAAGATACGGGTGTTGGAATCCCGTTCGATGCTCAGTCCCGTATCTTCACCCCTTTCATGCAAGTAGGCCCATCCGTTGCTCGCATCCATGGGGGCACTGGCATCGGATTAAGCATCAGCAAATGCTTAGTCGGCCTCATGAAGGGAGAGATTGGATTTGCAAGTACGCCCCAAGTCGGTTCTACTTTCACCTTCACTGCGGTGCTTACGAGGGCCCATTCCAGTGGAAATGAGAATAAATCATTAGAATTTAAAGAGATCAATGCATTGGTGGTAGATCATATACCGGTCCGTGCCAAGGTTACTAAGTACCATTTGCAGAGACTGGGAGTTCAGACCGAATTGACAACTGACCTAGGTCAGTATATTTCTAAAATTAGTTGTGCATCACAGATTGCAAAGCTTGTGCTCATTGACAAAGAAACCTGGCAGAAGGAATCCCACTCTATGCCTCGTTTGGTTACTAAATTGAGGAACAAAGATCAGCCAGACTCTACAAAGTTATTTCTTTTGGAGAACCCTAAAAGTTCTGTCAAAAGCAATTCACATATATTCAGGGAATATAATTTGAATGTAATTATGAAGCCACTTCGTGCAAGCATGCTTCATGTTTCACTACAAAGGGCATTGGGTGGGATAGATAAACTGCATTGCAGGAATGGAGTTGTAGGCAATTCAACACTGGGCAGCCTTCTTCACAAGAAACGAATCATAGTGGTTGATGACAATCTTGTAAATCTCAAGGTTGCCGTAGGTGCTCTGGAGAAATATGGTGCAGAAGTAACTTATGCTGATAGTGGGAAGAAAGCAATCACACTGCTGAAACCTCCTCACAGCTTTGATGCTTGTTTCATGGATATACAGATGCCTGAAATGGATGGGTGAGTCTTATCTTTGTATACTCTTCATCTCATCATACTTTAGACACTATCTGTACCTATGTTCAGTTGATACACAATACTTGCTCTTGTCATGGATTTACATTTTCGTGTTATCTTGTGTCATGCATTTGGTACATTTGCAGATTTGAAGCCACAAAAAGGATTAGAGTGATGGAAAAAGATCTAAATGAGCAAATAGAACATGGAGAAGCCCCACCGGAATGTGCAGGAGTCCGGCAGTGGCGAACACCAATATTAGCCATGACAGCAGATGTTATCCAGGCGACACACGAACAATGCTTGAAATCTGAAATGGACGGTTATGTTTCCAAGCCATTCGAGGGCGAGCAATTGTACAGAGAAGTGGCTCGCTTTTTCCCAAATCAAGACCAAGTTCAGTAGGTAGGCTTATATGGAGTGTAAAATAGTGGAGGATATCGGCGACGGTTCACCTGTTGAGGCTGAAAGAATTTTGTCAGAGATCCCATGTTCTTGAGAGTAAGTTCTTTTCTAGTTTATTGAGAGTTCATTTTCCCTTAGTTTCTTCTTTTTCCTGCTGTAACATGTCTAGCTGTTGTTATGCACAGAGTGTAATTCATGCCATGGAAAGTGCACTAAAATATAAAATGGTCAATATCATTTAAGTTTTACATCACCATTGCTTCACATTGCTACAGGTGGGCATCAATACGCAGAGTTAGGGGCCCTACTAAAACACTAGAAATGCTGGGATGTGGCCTCCAGTTAGGTAAACTTATTCCAATAATATCACTGTTTAATAGACATGTCAAGGCTTATATTAAGCAAAAACAATACTTAATCGATTTAAGAATCAAAATAGTGCAGCTTGACAGCTATCAAGATCTAAAAAGCTTACTCTATTATCTTTGCACCACCCTTTTTTGTTGAAGTTGTTGTTAGGGGTTCTGAAGAACTGTGACACTTTCTTAAAGCAAAGCTCTGATGTCCATATTTTAGAGCTCATTAATCACTATTTTAAGTCTATGGAATCCTTCAGGTCTAATGTCGTGATTCTTCTCATTCTTTCGGGTGGAAACACTTTAGGCTGGAGATGGAACCAACCATGTTCGGTTCCTTGGTACACCTGACCAAGCTGCAAAACTAAATGTGCAATGTCTTGAAATCAAGATGCACGTGCAGCTATTTACTCAACAATTTGCTGAGGTCAAGGCGTGTGAAAAAATTCAGCTGCATTCACTAACTGCAGATGTCCTCTGCCACTATAATATAGGGTAGGGAGAGAAGTTTTCCTTCCCCCGGAAGGTACGGATGTACATAGTAGGTATTGGTTGTTTGTGCAGGCATTTCTTGGCATTTTTGTATGCATCTTCTTCGGTCTGTATGGGTCGAAGCTGTAAAATGTAAATGACACATTCAAAGATGGAAGTTTTGTTTGACAAAAACATAAGTCGCCGTCAGCCTGTTGGCCTGAGGTTCTCTCCTGCTACTGGTTCTCTCAACCAGCCAATTATTCTACTGAAAACTGCCTGTTGGTGTGGCTTTATCTGATGAATGGCTTTTCCCTGATGTCATGGAGCTTGTTTAATGTGTGGCCTGGAGCATATTG
This sequence comes from Bothriochloa decipiens, assembly GCA_023333625.1. Lineage (NCBI taxonomy): Eukaryota > Viridiplantae > Streptophyta > Magnoliopsida > Poales > Poaceae > Bothriochloa > Bothriochloa decipiens. Next base: position 4,099,652 of record CM041632.1, read on the forward strand.
CGACGGTACCTAACTGCCGCAATATGTTAATCTCCCCCAGAAGGTCCAAAGTGGTGCACTTGATTGCTGCTGTTTAAACTAATGCCAGTGGTTACAAACGCCTAATCCTCTGGTTCTTGCTGAATGGAGCCTGCCTGTCGCTTTGTGTTTGTCCGGTTCAGTGCTTACACCAGTGGCTCGCACCCTGCCTGATTGTTTATTCTGTTGGCAGTTGCTTGAGCCATCTGAATTCTGATCACGAGTACTACGTTTAATGCTAGGAGGCTTCTTTGATCGCTGCTCCATTTGAAAGCTGATGCCAAAGGCATGAAACAACTGGCGGTTAACTGTTGAACTGTTGGAATGTCACTGTCTTGAGAACTAATGGACGATGGGAGCGAACATATTAACTGTCAAAACTGATCATCAGTCATCATCACCCCATGTGTAAACGATGGAGTATTTCTAATTGGTAAATAAATGGCAACTGAGAGATTCCTTACAACATTCACTGTGCTACAAATTACAATAGTTAACCCCTATTTACTACCCTATATATAGTACAAATTTACTACAAACCTACTGCGTGAAGGTAAAGTACATAAAGCATATATATCGAATACAGTACTGCTCAGACCTCATCTACCTTGTTCAGGCTCTTGGAAGCTTCTGCATGTACTAAGTCATCGCCTTTATCAACTTTCAGCCAAAAGTCACCAATTGCACATGACGTTGCTACACAGCGTTCAGCATGAATTGGAGCTGGCAATAGATCACAGAAGAAATTTCCAGTTTTTTTGGGGGATCCACTGTCCAACCACTCAGTCACCAAGGCTTTAGTATTTACATTACACCCAGACAACCGTTGTTCAGATCCTTCAGTAAGGGATATAAGTAAATAAAGAGTGAGTGGCTTGTGCTTTGCTGTTTACTCCATCACTGTTGGCTTAACACAAGTATTACTTTTCATGATCATCCTGCAATGGGGGAATCTGTTTTAGTTAGTCCTAAATGAACAATAAAGCTACCTTTTCCTTTTCAGGATCACTTTATAAACTTTTCATGCAAGTCTTTAATGGATCACAACTATGGTCAATGTAGCTGCAATACTACAAGCTTCTGAGAAGATATTCACCTTTGCTTGTTGGTACCTCTTGAGCATCCTGCAGTACTGCTGCATTGCTTTAGGGCTACCAATGATGCATGATACCCTTGAAACAGCTTCATCAATGGCTGTTTCCACTCTGAGCTTCTGGAAAACCTTGGCAATGTCTTCGTCCACCTCTTCGTCAATAGGCATTGCCCCAGAGTTGAATCCACGCAAACCAACACCTTTACGGTACCACCGTATCATAACCTTCTCAAGGACTCCGACGCTTGAAAGTAATTCCTTGTACTTCTTTCTTTCTTGATGAGCTCTCACCCGGGCCTACCAGGATGACAATAAGAATTAGCCACTTGTGTGTAATACATATTGTGATTACTCTGCACGTGTCACACACACTAGAGATGATCGATCACTATAAGCACAACATTGCAAAAGACTAACCTGTATCCTGACAACATTATTTCGTATCCTCACGAATTCTTTACGTTTCTTCCAGCACCTGAAGTTCTTCTGGATAGATAATGCAGCTTTCTCCAGTGTACCATGTGAAACAGCTCCTGTCTCACTAATGGACAAGCAGCAGCTATTTCTGCTCTGAAGGGCCATCTCTTTCTTTTTCTTAAAGGAAAAAACTCGGAATGCAGCTTGTATGTGTCCTGCAGCCTGAACTGCATTCCGGACAGCCCCTAGGGAATCCTTAAGCACAAGCTGATCATCAGTTCCACCATGCACATGGCTGCTTTTGTCTGATATTCTGTCCACAGCACGACATATCCCCCCTTCCCTAGAATCAGGTTTTCCATTTTCTTTTGATTCAATAGAATCAAGATGAGTTGTTAATTGTGCTTCTGAAAGGAATGCGGAAAGGCCCTTGAAACCATATGTCAAAGCTATTGAAGCAGGTGTTTCGGCAGCAGGATCCTCTGAGGTCGGATGTGAAAGTGCACCAGCTGCAGCACCAGCAGCAAGAAGAGCCACCACCATATCTTCTCTGTTTTTTTAATAGAAAGTTATGATGAAGTCAGTAAGAAAACAGCTTAGAGAAAACCATTTCATAAGAGATCAACTGCCTAAATTGTGCAAGTAAAATTTTGTGTCTAGGTCCAAAAATAAGAAGGCTCCTGGCAATAAATACAATGGAACGGTAAATAGGAGAAATATAACTAACAAGATCCACTTGAAACTTGAACATGAAAAAAAAAATAGCATTACGCTGCATATGATGTAAAGAGTTTTTTATACCTGCCAAACCTTGCAGCCCAATGTAGAGCAGTCCATCCATTTGCATCACGGTAGTTTATAGGCACTCCAGAACTAAGCAGTGGTTTCAAAGCCAAGACATATCCCAAGGCTGCAATCATATGTATAATACTGTGGTATTGCTTAGGAAGCAAATGGTCTCCGTCAATATTCTGTTCACATTTAGATGACAGCCATTGCTTAAACTTGTCATTAAGCAATGCTTCCATGACGCTATTTACTGTATTCTCAGGGTCCAGCTTCTCATAAGTCTTTTTTATGATATCCATTTGGTTGATTTGGAATTCACAGCCGACATTTGGGAGTGGCGAGCTAAAATTTGAAAATAGCCCACTAGCATGACCAACAAAAAGCATCTGAACATAATGTAGTAACAGTGACAGCTCATCACTACTTTTGGTAGGTATCTGATGGGTTTTTGAATCTCGTGCTTCATGGCAGGGGTTCCTGTTTCCATCAACCATGCCTTTGGTAGGCTTTTCAAGGAATTCAAATTCCCGTGCTTCACTACAGGACTTTCCATTCCCATCAATCAAGCACATTCTCACTTTTCCAGCATTGAGGTATGGAGTATGGCAACGGATAACACCTTGCTGGATAATTTCCACTGGTACCTTAGCATCACCAAACAACACTTCCCATGAACTGTGAGGGGGATTGCAAAGGAAGTCTCCTACAATGATAACCTGCATTACATTATTTTTTCATAAGTCCCCAACCATTGTAGTTCTTGACACAGGTTTGTCCCAACTGATAGCTTCTTTTCATTTCATTGGGTCCAAAGATGGACACAGGCTTCAAGCTATCAGATCAAAATACTTTATATAGTATTACTTAATTCGAGATGTAACTCGTTTTTAGACTTTGCCACTCACAAGTCATTGATGGATTCTAGGAGCCTGTCCCCCATTTTTTCTTCTTATGCCTTGCTAATTAATCCACTAATCACGGTAATAAGGTCACTAATCGCAGGTAATAAGGTCATTTGAATCATTTCAACATTTTATTAATTCCTATCCACTAAAAAACTTATATTTGCAACCAGAGTCCGTAAGTACCACATGACATGGACGTGTTGTTCAATGTCATACCAATAGAAAAGAAGAAAGGATGCACGTTGCAGTAATTTAATCAAGACTAGTAATGCAATATGATACCTTTGTACTTTCAGAAGAAAACGCTGATTCTGGAGAAACCTCATGGATCTTGAACCATTGGTTTTCCATCAATGGCATACACGCTGGATGCAGAATTGCCTCAAGTTGATCCTCCTCTAACCATGTGTCTGAATATTAAAACATACATGCAACAAATCCTAAGAAAGATTTCCACTATGTCTCAGCCACTTCTTAGCAATGAAATAATTGGAATACATGTGTTACTGCACCTGAATTTTTTAGCACATCAATAGCACTGGGACATGGGTCGGTTCCAGTTCCGTTGATATGATCTTCAAAGTCCAGCATATAAAGAATATCATCATGATTCCTAGAAGTTTCTGGATCCTCATTCTGAATCCCAGGCAAAATAATAGGCTCATTATTTGCTGGAACTTTATCGGCATTAACATCACAATCTTCTTTGTCTTCCAGACTCAGCTGCATTTTAAGCTTTCGCAAGGCTGCCTTATGTTGAATCAAATCAGATTCACTTGTACAAGTTCGGGAACTAACTTCTTCCGCAGATCCAGGACTGCACGAATTGGGACATTGTACAATTAACTCACTTGTCCAACCAGGTGAACTATGTACTTCAGCTCTGCTAGCACTGCCATTCTGATTCGACATCGAAGAATCATTTCGTGCAGACACTGAAATGCTGCCCTGGTAAGCAATCAATAAATAAAGGTGAGACACATGAAGAACTAAATTTAATGTCATGGATTCAATCACTCTAGTATTAAGTGCATTAGTTTAAACGGCAAATTAATTGTTGAAAAAAACTAGTGATAGTGAGGATTAATCATTTTTTTCAAACACATAGGATCAATCACTCAATCAGTCATTATATTAAGAGAATAAAAAGGGCAAGAGCCCATACTCACCCACACCCAGACACAAATGGATTAATCAATCATTTAACCCAATAAGTTCAAAGATGCATCCAAAGATCCAATGCCAGTCTTCATAAGATCATAGACTATCAAAGTACAATAATGTCTGGCAAATAGACCTGAAAAAAAAAGACACCCCCCCCCCCCCCCCAAAAAAAAAAAATTATTAAGCATCAAAACTGCATATTTTCATCGACATAATAAGAAAAAAAGGAGTCAAACCTCTAGAACATCCCTATAGTGGACAAGGACAATGTGTTCATAAGCCCTGCAAAGATGGATAGCTTTTATCAAAATGCAATTTCATTTACATACTGACCAATGACATTCAATTAAAACATAACAAATCAAAGCACAAGTGGAATAAGTCATAACAATGGAAGGTATAATATCATCAATCCAGCAGGGCATCATGATTGGTATAATGCCATCAGTGCGTTAATCAGTGCGTTAAGGAAATGCATCGCCTGATGTACCAAAAGGATGAGAGTTGACAGTAGATAATTCTTACGGATCCAGCATCCAATATATCCGCCTCTGAAATGTAGGATCTTTCTCTCCACGAGCATAGTAGCAGCTAAGTGCATCCACATTATCAACCTGAAATTTCCAGCATCAGAACTGAAGGGGAGGAAATTTGTATCATTATGATGGGGCATTAGGTAGACATCTCATTATGAAATTGTCTATTTCTTATACAATCCACCTGATTCAGTTCAACTACAACCAAACATCTCTCAGATAGTTTATTGGCTTATCAAGGTGACTGCTCCCAAACATATTCTGAGCAACATTCATAGCTATTAACTACTGGCGAGATCCTTAACCTAGACATGAACAGAGCACAGCAGTTCACCAAAAGGGTAAATGAATAGACCTTAAGGCGCTCATGAGCTTCATTAATGGTCTTCCCATTCTTCTTCTTTTGCCATTCGAATCCATCATTTCGAAAGTACCGGAGTACTCTACGGTTGAAAAGAAACCAAGAACCACCTGCAGGTTTTTAATTGGCTCATTTAATCACATCCAGGGCTAAAACAACCAAGTGTAAGCTTTGGTCATATATTTACAGTCGAAAACCAACGGATGCATTTATTACTCTGTGGCTTCTGAGGAGGCTTATGTGAGATCGTGAACAACTCATGATTCTGCAGTATCTTCAGAACTTCTTGAGGCTTTAGCCAGCGGGTCTTCACTACCTGTTGTAGCTTGTCTATGTCTAAGCCTGAAAAGTAATACCATAGGCAAGAACATTTGTTAACAAGACATAGAAAAATACAGCACAGCGAACACATAGCAACTCGAAGATCACAATTAAATAGAAGCATTCAGTGGATGGTTAACCACCATTCAATTTGGTACATCAATCAACCTCCAAATTTATGACCATTTGGCATACAGCACAACCGTATTTGTAACCATCCTATGCATTTATGAGCTTTCCATCTAACTAATTTTAAACGTTGGATCGTGAGTTATATGCAGGTTGCACTCAAATGGTTGTGTGTAGTGCGGTAGTACTCTACTATATAATGAACACACACTTGACAAGAGAGGCGCCGGAAATCTCATGCCACTGAGTGAGCATTAGAAGTCCTCATCCCAAAATCGCCCTGGGTGGCGGGTGGTCTCGCTCAAATATAAATAAATAAAGAAGACAGGGACTTTTTATCTTTTTTTCGCAGCAACGACGCTTGCTAACTTCGTTGTTCAATCAAAGCACTAATAAACTCGTTATTAACATTTCATTTCATATCAGTAGTAATATAACAGACAAACAAAACGAATGGTTAACCAGTTGCATTTGTCGATCAAAGGAGGCACTTTCAGGCAGCCTGCCGCAACCGCAATCCTCGCTTCAAGATAGAAAGATTGCAACTTTGAAGCGAGGCGTCGTGGGACTCGGCGTTACCTATTTGTTGTTGGTGCTGCTGCTGCATTGCGCCGCGCCGCCAGGTCCTCGCCCCGCTCAGAGCGAATCCAGCAAGAGCTCACGGCGGGGCCGAGGCCGATTTAAACCGTGTGGATTGGTCCCCGGCCCTCTCCTCGCTCTCCCAGTTTGCCAAGAAGTCAAGGGTCCAAGTCGCCGCCGAGTGGCAAGGCAGTGCCGGCTGCCAGCGAGCGATCAGTCGCGAGACGCGCAAACTCTTGTTCTTGTTCCCAGGCGACAGCAACGGGATGAGGTGATGGGGAGAGGGACGGAAGTGGTTCAGATGGATGGAGGCATGGAGCGAGGAGAAGAAACGATGAACACGTGAGAGAAGAGCAGGCGGAGGGAGGAAAAGGGGAAAGTGCGCGACAGACACGGCGGCAGATTCCCCTGCGCGAGCGCAACGCGGAGGGTGCTGAGGTTTTTTTTTCGCTCTCTCTGTGTCTCTCTCTATCTCTATCTCTCTCTCTCTCTCTCTCTTCGCTCAGTAGATTGAGAACGAGGCGGCGGCCGCTGGTGGCTGGACCGCGGCGAGAGCACAGAGCAGCGGGCGGGCTCGGTGTCAGTGTCGCAAGCGCAAGCGCACACACGTTCGCTTGTGAGCCACAGGCACTCAGGCAGGAAAGGACAAGCGCTGCCGCAGTTGGAGCCTGCCCTCTCAGCGAGCAGGCGCCACCGCCGCGGCTCCACCATGAGAGGGACAGTAGGGAGTAGTAGTAGGTGACAACCATGCTTTCCCCTTAAACAAAACTACTAAAACCGGGGCTTATCTGGCTGTACCGGCGCATCAAGAACAGGACAGCATCATGGGAATCTTGAAACGAAAACCTGCAGCGGCAGGGCAATTTAGGCCTGTTTAGATTGCGAAAAATTTTAACCTGATAAATAGTAACTTTTTTGTCTTATTTGACAAATATTGTTCAATTGTGGACCAACTAGGCTTAAAAGATTCATTTTATGATTTCAAATTAAACTATATAATTAGTTATTTTTTTACTTACATTTAATGCTCCATGCATGAGTCTAAAAATTGATGTGATGGAGAGAGAGTGAAAAAATTTGGCAATCTAAACAAGGCC